>JAGDQP010037960.1:0-11577 GCA_022664845.1 Lepisma saccharinum
TAAGAATCCGTCTGTAACATACCAAGATTTGAATACATTTTGCATTAAACTCGAACACTTTATCTATAACACTATTGGTTTGCTTGTTGTTATTGGGGTTGTATCCAGAGAAGATACCTTGCATACGGGTCCCTTCTCGGCCCGGCCCAGACTGTTTCTACATCCACATTTTTTTTTTGCTCGATCCGAATCCGAATAAAAATTGAACCAGTCCGCTCGGAAACGTGGGTGATAGGGTACATCACTCATATTTCTTCCGCATCAGGTTAGGGCGTGTCCCGTTTTTCTGTCTGGGTCGGAGCGAGCCGGACAGTGTGTACGTAAAAACCGGGCCTGACCGGGCCGATATCGGACACTTTCCCTGCCCCAAAGTAGATACAACCCTAGAATGCTTTACCATTTCTTCAACGCTAATAATATTCCCTATTGAAGTACAAAAGAGTTATGGCCCGCGGAATTCTCGTATTTACCGGCTTCCATATATGAATATCCGAAATAAAAGGAAAAGTTGTAGACAGAATGTGCAAACAGCACTGGATTTTAAGTACTCCGATGTGCGTTTGTCGTTACTTTTATTCTTAAACAAACTCCTGTCATCTGTATTCACATTGATAAAGTGATTTAAGATTATAATCCAGCATTTTCTAAAAATAAAAAAAATAAACAAACTCATTCTCTAATAGCCTCTAGTTTGGGAACATTATAATTCTTTATCGCCACATACGTCACATAAGTGTTCCAAATGCGGAACACTTACTTGCCTGCTGACAAAATAAAATTTCGTACTAATAATATAATCAATATACTTGGCAATTCTTTGTCTGCGCAGTTGCAAACACTGTCCGTAGCCCCGCCCCAGAGAAAGATTGGCACTCTCAACTCAGCTGATAGAGAAATTCACGTTCTCTCTCAGTTTTGGTGTGATCTACTCAGTGTCTCGAGTGCGCAGTGTGAGCGTTCACTTTTTCTCTGTTCCGTTTTGTCCTTATTACATACAAGTCCTGGAGCTTTTCACCAAATCATAAAAGAAAAAAGAAAAAATATATTGGGTTGTTTATTCTTTCTTACGATTTCGTTTATTTTATGCTTCAGGCTTCGTATTTTCTTGAAGACAATACGTTTCAAATAATAAATTAACGTATCACGAAGTTTTTCGTCCAAAAACTGTTTCGCAAGGTGTTCTTCAGACTCACGTGGGTTATCTTATAGTGGAGTGTCTAAATATACTGACCGAGTTCTTCTCCAAAACGCTGTCCGATTGCCAATTTCTTAGACATTGGGTCCGCTTCTATATTTCTGCATTTCTTTTTCTATACATTGCATTCATCGAACTTACATTCTTGTTAATTTTCGGTGTGTGTGTATGTGTGTGCGTGATTTTCATTATTGTGTTTTTGAACAAAACACGGTGAAAAGAAAATAGATTTAATAAAAGAAATCGCAATTGTAATTGCAAAAATAATAAGGCACGATTCGCGTTTGTTTTTGTTCTATTGTCATTGGTGAACATGTGTTACGATTAGTTTGTTATAGAAGTTAAAACAAGGAGCGGTGAAGACAGATAGATATCTGTTCAGCAACAGGAAAAAAAAAAAAAAAAAATAAAAAAAAAACATTATTAACCAGCTGGCGGGCCGCTGAAATCAGTTTGTACATTGGTCGAGCGTTGAACGTAGACGCCGGAGGAAGTTAGTGTCAATATTTATAGAAAAACGTCAGACAGCTTCATGGAAATAAAAAGTTCTTTGGCGCGCTGCTCTCCAACTCGTGTTTGGTGACGGGAACGTGGGTGAGGAGATGCCGCCAGAAAGTTTAAGTCCTATCAGCACTATCATCATCTCTCCAAACAACAACTACTACTACAGCAGAAAATCCGCTCAACAGAAAAGAAGCTGTTATCAATACGGACTTCCAGCTGTTGTTTAGTGTCTTCCTGGATTTAACGCTTTCACTTTTTAAGGTACGATTGATTATATATATATATTTTTACTGTTGATCTGATTTTATCTCTGTGTGCGTGTGTGTGCCTGTACATTTTTGCTTATCAATAAACAGTGCTTTGACATTTTATACCACACATGTTTTCTGAGCATTAGGGTTTCAGTAAGCATGTCTACATCTTGAGTTTGCATGTTCAAAAATATTGATTTTTATTTATGACCTTTAGGTATCTCAGGCTCAAGTCGGAATAGGGTGAGTGAGAGGATATTTGGAAGATAGTGTTGGCCAGGACCTAGTTTGTAGCTACGATCCCGGCATTTACCTGGTCTGACCGAGGAACACTTCGAAAAACCTTAGTCTGGATGGGTGTCCGCTGAAATCACTTCCAGGACCTTCTGAACGCTCTACCAACTGATAAGAGTGTGTCACAAGTGATAAGAGTGACAGACTTAGTTCGCCAAATGGCTATTTTCATGTAACTTTTATCAGCTTTTTTTTTTTGTTTGTTTTTAAGGATGTATTACATCCTACCACAGCTCGAAAAATATCTTCTCCGAAAAATCATTCCACAAACAATGACGACGCCAGAATAAAAATGTCTGGGTCTACAACCTGTAATTTGAAAAGTCAGGGGGTGATTTAAGTTTTTGACTTGTGTATAACATAAAGAGTATTGATAAAACTGGGGCATTACAAGGTAGGATCAAATATAAATTTTAGGGGGATTTCAGATGCTCTAGCCCCCCGTAGCGCCGTTCCTGCTCACAAAGCAAGAATATTCTAAGAATGTTCTATTTAGATCCTCAGTGTGTGTAAAACATTACAGAACATTTGGAATGCTCATGTGAACGGTAAACAAATATTCTAGGTTGTAATTTCTGTCATATTCTTAAAATTATCTGGGAATACTCTGAACCTCACCTGGAATATTTGAAGGACTATTCACAGGATACTCGTTCATTGCGGGCAATCATATATTCATAGAATGCTTCACAAATAGGCTCCTTCTTAGGTGTTCCAGCATATTCCAGGTCTATTTCAATCCCCTAACGGGAATATTCGTATTGTGTCCCTAAAATATATCGATGATAAATGGGATAAGACTGATAATGATGGGTGTTCTTCCCAACGGCAAGTCTTGCATGACCCGAAGTTTCCTGGACAAGTTGAACAGATGGTGATTTGTCATTGCCTTCCATCGGATGAAAATGATGTCTTAAGGACGGGACCTACAGTTTAACGTGGATTCCGAACCACATGTGTTCCCACGGGGAATTGAACTCGGTACCCGTTGATTACAAGGCAGTGAGCATTACGACTCACCCAGAAGGGACAGCGGGATAAGACTACAGTTTGACATTTTAAAGTAATTTTCTGTGTTTTCTACTTTTGGTGTGCCTACGTCCAAACAATTATCGCTTCTTTTATCATGCTTGTTAAATTAAAACCCCGAAGAAATGTCACTAAAAGTTGAGTAAAGTAATATATATATCGATAAATACGATCCTTACTCTAGTTCAGGGTTTCTCAACGAGGGGGTCGCGGGTTGTTTGAAAGGGGAGCGTGAATCGAAGGGAAATAATAAATTTAACTAAAGGCTTTGTAGGTTAAAACAAATAAATGTCAAAGAAAGTATTTTATTTTGCTTACTGTTTTTATAACTACTAAAGACAGTGTAATTTATTTAGTAGTTTTTAGATAATATAATTAGGATATTTATTATGAAATACAGCAAGTCAACTGTCATATTTTGAAATGTCATGTTTTTGTGGGTCACCGGCTAGAAGTGATGGTAAAAGGGGGGTCGCAGGAAGAAAAAGGTTGAGAAACACTGCTCTAGTTAAATTAAAGAAAAGAAATATACGGTCCATTTTAGTTACTATGGCCTTGGGCCGTCTCGGTTATATAGCGTGGACGGCGTCCAGCACCCTAGTACACACGATTATGAAGATCAGTCCTTGTTCTTAAGTGCAGTTAAAGGAGTTTATTTTAAAAAAAAGAAGTCAGACAGTTGTAGGGAAAATACGAAACTCTTTCTTCGAACTGGATGAAAACATGCACATTAGTGCATATCATTTGTACAGAATATCACCGTCTTTGGAGTTAGCAACACTGAGAAAAAAAGTGTTACTCCGATAGTGCTTACAATTATATAAGAGAAGTTCTGCCAATACAACGAAAGCCAGGAGTTCACAAATCATGGACATATTAATAGTCTAACTACATGTCCGTACTCACCTGGGTTCCCATTTATGCTCTATAATTAGACAATATCATGTTCCAGACGTTTTAAAATAAGTTTCTAAAAATGTGTAACTTTTGCACTCGATAACACTGGTTAGGGAAGCAGAGAAATTCACAGATCGTAGAGATGCATTTAAAAAGTACAGAGAGAGAAAAAAAAGAGTGATTTATCGTAAAATGAATTTTATTTTGAAGTCGCATTTACTTCCATGTATTTAATGTTCTAAAAATTTCTATAGCTTGTGCATTGTTTGCGCTTTTGGATTGGAATTTTACTAGCGGTTAGCTGTCATTGTTTAATACTTGTTCAGGGGTGCAAGCTCATTTTTGTTGAAGCATGGACACCCCATCTTCTTTCCTAGTACTTAGTGTTGTAAAGAAAAAAGTTTTTTTTTCTGTTCTTTTTCATGTTTTTTTTAAAATGTCGTGTGTTTTTTTTTTTTACACAGCAAGTGATTTAATGCTTTACGCAGCAGATAATCAATGTAATCTTAATCAGCAGGATTGGAGTTAAGCTGTCATGCATTTATACCAATTTACTTTGATTTGTTTGCCTGCGCACTTACGAGGCAAATGATGGGGGATTATTTATGCATTCACTGCCACATTGCTATACTTCTTAGTCTATATCTTCACCCTGACAAATATAAGGAATTAACTAAAGATATATGGACTGAAGTTATTTGCTATAGTTTGTACTAAACTTCCAGGGAACTGAAGAAATATTTTGAATTATAGGAAGAATTTAAAGTTCCTAGAGAAAATAAAACTTCGAAGACATCTTTACTAAACTGAAAAACTAATTATGTTTATAGTCCACAAAATCAATTATCTTTAGCTCAAAATCCTGGGAAATAACCTGCTTCTATTCAAGGGCTGAGATATATGTTTGGGTTTACTACTACATTGTTTTTGAATTCGAATTTAATTCTTAAGGACTTTAGGTAACTTTGGCTCAGGTCGGATGGATGATGATGAGATGAATTGGTGAAATAAAGAAAGTGGGAGGAAATGGGAGAACCCCAATAAAACCGACGCACACGGTGTTTGTCCACCACAAAGCCCACATTGTGTGAGCAGGGATCGATCCAACGACCCTTAGTGTCAGAGGTGAGAGCTCTACTAATTGAGCCACCGCAGCCCCACTAGTATATTGCGTTTCACTATAAAAACACTGGGCATTGCTCCCTCATGCTCCGGGCTCCTAGGCTCACCCCATACTGTGAAAATATATATACAGATAGAGACAGTGTAACAAAAATATTTTATGTTATATGCATATTATAAAAGAGTTGTTAAAACGCATAATGAATACTCTTGTAAACAATTGGTTGGCAACACTAACAACTGCGACACTGTAAGTATCCATATGAACTGTGTAGTACCTAATGAACATGTCAAATTTTGTGTAAATCAATGCAGATACGTCCAATGAAATCTAGATTTTTTTAATCGTTTGGCAACCGTGACAAACTACGGTGCCTGGAGGAGTACCTGCATGACCTATCCCAGTACCTAATGAACATGTATATCAAATTTAATGTCAATCAATGCACACGTGTAGATTTGTATTAATAAAGGCATTTCTATAAGTTAAATATTAAAATAGGCTGGCAACATTGACAACTGAGGTTGCGGACACCCAAGATAGTAGAAGTTTTTTCAAAATTATATTTTAAAAAGGTTGGCAACACTGAGAACTGGGCAACCCAGAAAATCTCACATGTACCAATAAGTATTTGTAATCTAGGGTTTAATTTATGTTGTATTTCTTCTTAATTACCTATATAAAAGTAATTCTTGCTTAAAGAGACGTTAGGAGTATTACAAATTGCTGCCCTAAAAGAAAAACGAAATTTAGAATAAACACGAAGGCTTATGTTTTTAAATAAAAAAAAACGGAAGTTTTAGAAGAAAGACGAACGTTTTTTTATTTACAACACTACTTAAACTATTCAATTTTCAGGGATGTAGCCATTTTAAGGCAATGTTTGTTGAGGATAATGCCCGTCTCCAAGATTTTTAAAATACTTCCATCCAGTCCCGTATCCAGGGAGAGTTTAGATGGGTGAGGACTCCCTAAAATTTTCTTGACTCTACTTAAAAATCTGCTTATAAATAGGAAGTAAAATAACATATTAAAAAAACCATCGTAGCTCAGTGGTAGAACGTTGGCGTAACATTCGGGAGATCGTAGGTTCGATCCCAGAGGTAGACCATCCTGACTGAGTTTTTTCCTGTTTTTTTCCTCAGTTGCACCAGGCTTCAACTTCTCCTGATTGACTTCTTCCCTCATCCTTTCTCCTACCTTATCCCGGCTTGAGCCATAGTTGCCCAAAGTCCATAAATAAATTCAATTCAGTTCAAATGACGTAATATCTTCGGATGTGACGTAAGATAGATCGATGTGGGAAACGATAGTCGAAGTTGTATCCTGATAAACACAAAATTATTGAGAGTATGCTGCTTCGAGAGGGGATTTCCTCCCTTCTCCACACAGAAAGGCGATTAATTTCGAATAAATTGTCTTTAAGTGATAGATATACGTGCAGCTCCGTGAATCGTTTGGTTTAATTTTTAAAAAAATCTTAGGTACAGCTTTGTCATTTGCTAAGCCGGTATGTGTTATAAAGAGTGTACACTACGCACGCCCCCACTTTTCGAATTTTTTTTTTGTTTAAAATTTTGAAAAGTCGGAAGTTACTTTCACAATTTGGAAAGTGGGCAGGATAAAAGTTCAGGAGCTCTATAATCTGAACTGAACAGTACTGTAATTAACATAATTTCAGCCCCAGATATTTGACTACTCATAAAATTGTGACGTCATAGGCTGCGTAATCAAATATATGGACTAAAATAACTTATTTTATAATCACTGATTACTTCAGATTATAGATTTCCTGAACGTTTATCCTGCTCACTTTCCGAAATTACAATATTGTCTTTCCATGTTGCACGATTTTCAAAAGTAGAAAACAAAGGGATATGCACTGTGCAGAATTTTAACATCATTATTTGTTAACGTGTTATGTTGTTTGTGATAAGAAGGCTGGATCGTAGCTCTAGCGTCGAAAATACTGTTGTTTTTTGGACATTATGTTCATATTAACATTTTTTTTTTGTGGTAAGTAAGCAACTACTAAATTCTGTTGCAGTACTTGTGTAACATCCTGTGCAAATTATTGGTATTGGTTCTTAAAAGGGTCGAATTAACTCAAGAATCTAATTTAAGCAACTATAAAATCTAAAAATAAAACACTAAACAAATACTACAGAATAGTGCTTGGGTATTCATGTTGTTTTGCCTCGATTTCCTTTTCTTTCATTTACTTTGATAACCTGAACTAAATTCATTGTATAGATAAGAAACAAGACTAATATTTTGTAGGGTTATCATAATATTCCGTACATATTGCTATTGTTATCCAGATATTGGCGTTTCAAGTATCCCCGGGACCAAGAGCCCTACGACGAAAATATTTTGTAGCTACATTTAAAAACCGTGTTCCTAAAAAAAAGTCCGCAAAATTTCACTTAAATCGGGAAGGTTCAAGGCAATATGTCCGTGATTTGATATTTGGAATGACTTTCGTCAGTCAATCTCTTACGTTTATGTTCAGTTGTTCTTTTTTTTAAAAAAATTCACTTTGTATTTGCTTTATGAAAATTTAGGGAGCGTTTTAAATAATAATCTGTCTTCAGACACGTTGATTGGTTAGATTGAGTAGTTATAAGAGAAGTCGTTACATAATTTATGACAATTATAAATGCAGTGTTGAGCACACAATTACCAAAATTGAATAAAAGGTGAATTTTCCTCAAAGCTTATGCAACCTTGCCTAACTACCGTGCGTAACTGTACAGCATGCAATCAGGATTTAACTGGTAACACGGGGACCAGTCACGTAAGTTTTCAGAATCTCTCTTATTTTATTAGACAGTATTTTTTCGGTAAATTTAAAGAGCAGTAGTTAAGTTTACTGCTTTGGTCTTTTCCTTATCTTAATGAAGTGTATTTCTTACTTCTAATACTTAAAAACTAATAGAAATTAGCTCTTAATAATTTATTCTCTATATTTTCCCATTGTTTTTGGATTTTATCTATTGATTTTAGGCATCTAAGGCTCAGGTCGGGATAGAGAAGAGGAAAGAATTCGGGAAGGTGTTGGACAGGACCTATGTTGAAGGTGTCATAGTGGTGTTGGCCACAAGAGGAGACGAGACAAAGAAAAATGTCTATGGAAAACGAGCCGAGAGAGAACTCTTTTAATATAAAATATACATCTTTTTTTTCGAGACGAGACACAATCTGGATAAGACATTTTCGAGACGAGACAGCCTTAATCTCGTCTCGTGGGCAACACTCCCGGCATTTGCCTGGTGTGGCTGAGGAAAAATCCTGTAAAAACCTCAATCACGATGGTCGGCCTCTGGGATCGAACCCACGACCTCCCGTAGGTTACGCCAAAGCTTTTCCTTTATTAATACTATAAAAGTATTTGCACTTTACACGGTGAAACTGTAGCAAGTATTCTCCCAGAATTTTCAGACTGTAGTTGTAAAGCTAGAATTGGGTTTTGCAGCGTTTCTGTAGTTTTTTTTAACCCTAAACATTTTTAAATTAGAAGGTGTATTTGAGAATTTGGAGAGGTGGCATTGAGGAAAGGGGTCTGGCAGATTGTTAAATTTAATGTAAATGTCCTATTTCTTTCACATTTCATTGTCAATATCTCCAATCGTTCTTTTTTTATTTTATTTTAGAGACGCTTCTACATAAAGTTTGAAAACGTACTGTTACAAATTAGATTCTGCAATAGTTAACGAAAACCACCTTTATAACATTCTACGGAGAAGCACGATTAGTACTAGGCAATTGACCGATTGGTTTGTTTTACTTGCCAACGCTGGTTATCCGTAGAAACAAAATAGGAGATAAGCAGATGCATAGCTCGTTCCAATGTGTATATTTTGTTATTTACAAGTGATAATGAATAACCGATAATGATTGCACTGATAGCGAAAATCTCCCGTTATTTCTAGAGAGAGATATAGTTATGTATAGATCTAACGTAATCTGACCTCTTTTTCCTTTTATTTCTTTATTCTTTTTTAATTCTTTCATTTGATTCTTTTTAATTCTTTCATTTCCTTCTTCCTTTTTCATTCTTTCGTTGTCTTCTTCCTTTTTAATTCTTTCATTTCCTTCTTCATTTATTCCTTCCTTTATTATCCCTTCTTTCTTCATTTTTCTTCCATCTTTATTTCTTCCTTTTCTCTTTCTTTTTTCTTCCCCCTCCCATTCTTCTTTCTGTTTTCCTTTCATTTTAATTTTCCTTCTTTCCTCCTCTCCTTTCTTAATATCAATCTTTCTTTTTTTTCTTTCAACGTACTCAAATTAGCCAATCCACTCAAACATTTATTCGGAGAAGAAATTCTACGACTGGATACAAACTTTTGCGCAGAAGTGATAAAAACTTGACTGATTTCTGCCACGTAAAACGCGATTTTAAATTATTTTTTAAAAAATGCCATGTTTTATATTTTGACAGTGTATTCAGCCGTAGAGTGTATCATAGAGCCGTCTTTTTTTCTATTTATATAAATTATGGAGAGCAAATAAATATTCATGTTTTGTAATCAATCCCCATTAATGATATATATTTATTCTGTTTCTTCTAATTATTTTAATTGGAACTTTTTCATATTTTTTTTTTCTTACAGAAATTATTAGCTTTGGTAGTTTTGTTTGGAAACAAAACCAGAAAATTGTTATATCATAACGTAAATAGTTATTTTCATTCCAAAAGCTAATTAAAAAAAAAAAATGTTTTAATTAGTGGAAAGTAAGGACAAATATCATAACACAAAAATTATGATGATAAAAAGAGACAAGTAATTCAATTAGATCGTCAAATGTTGAAAATATGAAATACAGACTAATGAACATTAAAGAGCCAGAGAAAACAATGGTTTTAATCACTAGAAAGTTTATAGAATATGATTGTATCAAAATGTTCATTATAATCTACGTAATGGGGTAGCTTAAATGAGAGAATTACATCACGAACAGTTGTGAAATTTTCTATCTATTAAAGATAGTGAAAGTAGTTGAATTCTTAATTCTTAATTAATTGAATTATCTCTGTCTGTCTGTCCATCTATCTGTTCGTCTGTCTGTCTGTCCATATATCTGTCTGTCTATTTGAATTTCAACCCTCAGGAAGGATACATGTCCACGAAGTATCAGAATTTAGTTTTGTGGGACAAACTGTAGCAATGTAACCATTGTTAGATAATATTGCTCTCGTTCTGAAGTCAATAAATGAATCGTACCTGAGATATTGTTGACAATAGTATTTTGCTGTATTAATAGTTTAACTTAATCTCCAGGTGAACATGTAACGTTCCTGATGTGCTTGGCTCAACTTGAGTAAGCAAATGGGGTGAACTTTGTATATACCCCCAGTTTTGCACTTGCTTGTTTGTTGATCATTGCAGTTCTGCATTGATTTTGAATTTATTTTTGACCTGTAGGCAACTCGTGTCCTGGCCGGAATAGGGTGAGAGAAAGGATGTTGAAAAGTAGTCGGTCAGGGCCTAGTTTGGAGATATCCTGGTGTGATTGTAGAAAAAAAAACCTGGGAAAACCTCAATTAGGATGAGCGGTCGCTGATATTCTTCTTAGGATCTTCCGAATGCTAAGCAAATGCTCTTATATCTGAGCTATGCTTACTCGGTACAAGTCCGACAGTTGTTTTCATGTGCCTTGCTGATAGCGTTATTGAACGTACACAATACGTTCGACATTTTACGACAAAGTATTTTTATTGAATTTCAATCGAAAAGAGTTGGTTTTAACAAAACACTCTCGCTTTGAATAGAACATGTTATCTTTTAAGATGAGATTCCGATATTTTACGGATGTAAATTAATTTTCAACTTTGATAGGACGATTTCTCATCTTTTTTAGAGTAGTTTACACGGCAGATTGCACTTGGTGTAGTGAAAACATTTTCTGGTCCGGCTTTATCGAAACGTAGCGCACCAGCCAGAACAGATAAAGAGAAACTAACTTCAGATTTTTTGTTTACAAACCTTGATTTTATCGGCCATTTTTAATCTAATAAGGCCACACAACCTTGGTTATGGTATTCTTACAGTATATGCACTCAGAGTCCATATGACACGCTAGTGTCTAGATGAAAGCAGCTAAAGAGAAACTGACTTCAGACTGAGATAAAGTACCTTTATTTATACACGCTCGTTTTGAATTATGTGACACAACAACCTTTTTGTATGGTACTTTTACAGCATCTGCACTTCAGTGAAATTGAATATATCAATCTCGGATTTTCACTATTTTCTTCACCTTCAGTTCCCCATATCGAATGC
>JAGDQP010037961.1:0-18381 GCA_022664845.1 Lepisma saccharinum
GCTATGGACGGAAGACAATGCTTTGTGTTTGGTGGGATCAGAAGGGATATTATAAACTGCTGAAACCTGGCGAAACCGTTAATACCCAACGTTGCCGACAACAAATGATCGATTTGCATCGAGCTTTGCGTGAAAAACGACCAGAATATGACCAAACACAACATAAAGTGATTGTGCTTCACGATAACGCACCCTCCCAGACAGCAAAACCGGTCAAGGAAACGACTTCGACGTTTGGCTGGGAAATCCTTCCGCATGCGGCTTACTCACCAGACTTGGCGCCTTCCAATTTTCACTTATTTGCATCCATGGGACACGCACTTGCTGACCAGCGCTTCACATCTTACGAAAATGGCTTGATGACTGGTTTGCAGCACAAGAGGCACAGTTTTTTTTTGGTCTGGCATCCACACATTGCCGGAACGATGGCAGAAATGTATCGCTAGCGATGCCCAATACTTCGAATAAAATAGTTCTTAGCAATGTCATCCAATCACTGTGTCTTTTCTGTACATAAATTCCGGTTTCATATTTACGCACCTGGTATAATAGTATGAAACACACTCCTCAGCTCTCATTCAGTAGAACTCGATCCTGCGTGCTTCCTGAATACCGATGCGAATCCGCGACCATAAACACTGGACCACGGGAGCTGGGTGGCTTTTAGGCTTCTTGAATCTAGAAACTTCTGCAGTGGTTGTTGTAGCATTCTGATTGAAGCTACACTGTAAAATATTAATATACTTATTTTACACTGTTGTAACACTCTTTCTGACTTTCTCTGTTTTGTACTAAACAAGTGCAAATACTGTGGGGAGTTTATCCTTTTCTTCTTAAGGTGAATTTAAACGCTTCTAACGCTCTTAATTTTGCAGGGACATTCCTGCATACACTCCGTTCATAATGTGGCTTAATAAACTAGAAATCATTCATTTTGCATCGAAATTAGGTATAATATATAACCAGAAAAGTGATGAGCTTAAATTTTTCATATGTCAGTTACCGAGCGCACGCAACTCATTTCAGAAAGCGTAGACTTGACAATCGAAAGGTTCTGGGAACGATTCCAAGGGCCGCTTATAAAACTTTAGATAAACTTTGGTAAACTTTATTTTTATATGGGCCAGTCTAGTAACTTTGGACTTCGGCCCGTCACAATTCGTCCTTTAGCCATTAAAATCCACACCCATGCCCCTGCCGGGACTCGAACCCGGGACCTTCGAGTCGTTGGCCTACCGCCGTAGACCGCATGGCTACCCGGCCTTCAGTGGACGTTTATGTTGACAGAAGTTTTTTTTCAGAGATTCCTTCCAGTCACACCAACTAAATGTCGGAATAGTACCTTCAAACTAGACGCTGTCCGACTTTTCTCCAACATCTCTCCCCTATCCTATCCCAGCCTGAGCCATGGTTGTCTAAAAGCCATCAGTAAGTTCAAATTCAAAATTCGTAACTCCACTGGTTTGGAGCAAATACGATAGACCTACTACACGCAGTGATTCTGCCAGCCCCTGTGTGGAGGTACCCCCAACTTTATTTTATTATGGTCAAAAATCGATAAAAGCAGTACAAAACTCCACTAACACCCTTCCAATTTTGATTTTACATCCCCCTAACTGAAAATTCTGGCAGAATCTCTGATATCACGGAGATGAAGCGGGTATTATCACTGTAAAAAAAAGTTATTCAAAAACTAGAAAAAAGTGTTAAACAGGATAGATTAACAAAAAGTGATCAAATTGTCTGATTTGAAGGATATGCCACTGTAAAAGCTCTATTACGTGATGACATAGATGACGTGCATGACGTATGACGCAGATGACGTGCAAAGCTTCAATTAACGATTTGGACAAAGTACGATACAAAGAATTTCATCTTTTATTACATCTCCTTTACATAAACAACACATGTATCACTATAATCCAACTAGAGACAATCTCTGGCTTGTTTTATAGTTAGTCATGGATGCCGTTTCACATATATTACGTAAAAAGGAGCAATAACAAATAAAAACTACCACTTCTTGAGCAACTAACAAAGATAATTACTCGTACTTGAAACTAACCTGCATGCAATCATCATTTTTATGTCTTCCGAAAAATAAAAATGAATTTCTTTACACCATAAATGTTTCATGCAATTTGCAATCTTGTAATATTTCGTTGCTGTTGCTATAATTTCTATAACGAAGTCACACACAGAAACGTAAAACAGGAAAGCCTAAGAGAACAAAAAAAAAAGAGTAAAATAATAGTCCTTGAGACTATACGGCAACAATGCATCCGGTCCTCAAGCTTTGACACTGTGTCCTGAGCGTCTCACCGTGTAATTTTTCGGAGGACAATTAAACCCAACGTCTAACTGATAAAAAGCCCATTTGAATTTATAAATACTTTCTGACTGTTTTTATTGTTTGTAGGCAGGGACAGAGGGACTTTTTTTTTCTCGTATGTCATTAGATCCTAGTTAACGAAGAGAGGTAAAAAAAAAAGGCTACTCACGCGAATATGACAGTTCCATCCTGTTTATTATAATATGTTTCTTTATTCTCTTCTCTATAGCTTTTCCGTCTTTGTAATTCTATGATACAGAATTTACATGTTAATATAATAACGCACAAGAATCCAATATTCAGCATTTTATAAGGGTCATAAGAAATAAGGTTAACGTGTAGGCTGATTCCGAATTATTGGGTCAAATTCTGGGAGGTGATTACGTACGCCAAAACTAACACACACACACGCATATATATATATATAATAAATCACAGTCATATACAATCCACTAGTGGATGAGGCCTCTCCCCAAAGGTAGGATAGGAGTTGGTCTAGTGCTCATATATATTCCGGGTATATCGAAATCGGTTGTCGTTTTTTTTTCTAGGTACAGGGGACCCGATTTCGAACCCAAACTCAACTTGTTACATTGGTTAATAAAAATAATATTTCTCGATAAATCGCAAACAACTCTTTAAAATAAAATTACGTTTTGGCGAGTTGATTTACGTCAATAGAGTAGATATTAGCAGCCGTATTGAGAAACGGTTTTTGGAGTAACTACCAATGTTAAAAGATTGTTTATTATCACTCGTTAGTACATCGCTTGTCACTTGAAAGAAACGTTTCTGAAACTTATTTGAAAGATTGCGAACTCACTCAAAGCAAAGCGTCAATAACTTATATTTTGTTATTGCGTACAAGGGTCCAGGTGGAAATTAAGGAAATTTATGTTAAAAAAAGGGGGGGATTATGTCTTTGTAATGTACTTTAACCTAACCTATTCAATGAAACAAAATCTCTTCTGGATAAACAAAATGTCCCCTATGCACAAATGCAGTATAGCAACAAGGATATAAGATCTGAATCTTTATTGTTTCACTATTGCATTGCTTTCTTTACATAACAGACCGTAAAAGTAATAACAATACGATGAGTAATTTTACATAAACATTTTAGTAGCACTTTTGCTTGTAACTAGAGTAAATTTACACAGTAAGTTTGTAACCAAACTGTTCATCTTTCACCAACCTCATGTAAAAATCAAATCAAATGGGAATTTACAGGCACTATGCAAAGCAAGGTACATAAACTAAGTGATATTACAAATTATTCTAAAGTGATTTACACAATGATTGTAAATTTACATTTCGTCTGTAATGTTTTCTTGCATTTTATGTGTAAAAGAATAATAATGTACTTTTACATGCTTCAGTTGTAAATTTACGTAATTGAAAAGAAAAATGTTTCTTCATTTTTATAAGTACCAGTAATCCTCTGCTGCTGAAAACGACAGGTCCTCCAAGGTGCGTTCAATCCTCTCGCTCATTCCTATTTTGTGTTTTTCTTTTTGTCTTAGGATTTATCCTTAATACCAACGGTTCTAACAGAATTTTCAATGGGATGTGTCACGCTCCAAATTGTTGACCACACTTTAAAAGCCCTGCTAAGCCGCAATTTTGAGTTTTGCACACACATCCCAAACTGGTTAAATTCCTGCCTTATATTATCAAAAAATTTCGCCCTTGTTCTTCTTCTTCTTCCTTTTCTCTCCACAACTGTTTTCCTTCAAATGCATCGCTCAGTATGTAACCCTGCATAAAGTAAGTTCATCCGATTCCCTTTTCTTTTCTTCTCTGTATCAACTTTTGTTCATCTTTCACTTTCTCTCTTCATCAATTTGACATTACGTATCTTCTAAATCCTGCTGATGTTTTCCATTCTTCTCCACAACATTTGGTTAAGAATTGATTTTGTAAATTTACTAAAACTTCATTAACAGTGCATTTTCACTAAGATTAAGGTTCTTCAATAACTATACTGGTCGCTATTAAAAATGCTACACCAAGAAAAAGACACCGGATTAAATGATGAATATGTAGAGCATGGAGAGATAAACGACTGATTAGCACGATAGCTACGTGACGCATAACATGCGCAGGATATGCCATTTAGGAACCGCATTCTGAGGCAGGCTAGAAAGTAAAAGTGCCGTGGTGTGACGTGACTGTGTGTATATGGTTAAAAGATACCTCGTCGTCGAACGCGCCAATCCTGCTAGCGGGTTTCCACCTTTGATTGAAGAAGAATTGTGGCATATCGCGAGTACTATTTATTCTTCCGCGACATTGGTGTTCGTATTGGACGGAATGGCTCTACAGTGTAGCGCAATAGACTTAATGGCTCAACGAAGGCACTACGCAACGACATGCTGGATCCTAACGACCGCGCCATACGACGGGTCGCGAGGACAGACGGCTTGTGGGTATGGCTCTGGCGGATCGAACAGCCACATCCCGAGCACTGGCGTACACACTTGTGTTGGTCATACAGCACTCAGGGTCCTCATGAATAGTTTTGCGACATCTGGCAGAACGGGGCATGTTTGTCCGGTGCCCATTGCAGGAGCTTCTGTTGACTGCAAAGCATGGGTATGAGCGAACGTCCCGCATGGAGAGCGAACGGCAGTACATCCTCTTTTCAGACGAATCCCGCTTCTGTATGCAGCATCATGATGGCCGCATCCGTATCTAGCAGTATTGTGGCATTAGGCTGGGCATTTTGCATCGTCAGGTCGATCCGGCACAGTGTGTTATGGTGTGGGCTGCCATTAGATTCCGTGCGCGTTCGTGTCTCCTACGCCTTGACGGACATGTGTCTAGTCAACAGTACATGGACAATGTTTTTGGACCTGGTTGTAGTTCCTTTAGTGCAGGCCCAGCTGGGGACCACATTCCAGCAGGATAACGCGAGCCCGCATGTGGCATGCACCCATTAATCCATAAAATCCCAGTGCTTCCTTTCTAGAATACCATATACTTAAACCCAGTTATCCATTTACACCCAGTTTAAATCCATTTCAAAGTTCTATCTATGGCCTTCAAACCCAATTCCAAAATCTCCAAATAAAATCCAGTGAAAGAAATTAAGAATCTATAAATTCTACTGCACAAAACCAAGAAAGAAGGATAAAAAATGAAAAATAGCAATAATCCCAAAGTTCTATATTCTACAATCACGTTACAACAACATAAAATACCTCCTCTTTCCCGTTATAGCCCTGTTTCACTCTACTCCCTTCGTGAACAGGGTCCACCAGAATCCACACTAACTACAAGGAAAATCCAACCTCATGTTCATGCATCCAGTCCTTTTCCCAGTCTAAAATACGCATAAAAATTGTTTTTGCTATTCTTTCCCCACAAAATTCATTTGAAATAGTTCTCACTTAAAATTACCATGCGCACAGAGTAAATCAGGTTTAAACATAAATCACGTAGCACATCGCTTCGCACAAACCAACGACACAAATAAAAGTCTTAAAAATAAAATGTTGCGTGGGATGAGCATCATTTTTCTAATTTAGAGGAAGAAATCCACAGATATTTCTAGTTATCTTCATTGTTTCACCAAACTGTTCCTGTTCCTCTATGTAAATGCATTGTACAGTCACTTACAATAATCAGTGGGAGTTGGAGTTGTAAAAAATAATAGTTCTTTCCTCCAGGAGAATTGTTTCACTGTACGCCTAATAGTTAGACAACCAACATGACAGTACAAATATGCGCCAAAACATGGCCTGCCAGGATATTCCTCCATGTGGAGGAAGAATGTATGAATCGTTGAGCATCATTTAGAGAACCACGAGACAGATAGTCAGAAATTCCATTCACGATAAGTTCTAAGAGATATGAATTAATGTAAAGAAAGGAAATTAATAATATGGATATCATGCAGGAATCGTCATTATGCAATGCAAGAAAACTTGTCTTGTTCAAATACACACACAGAGAGAGAGAGGGGGGGAATAAAGAAGGGCCTTTTGAAAAGATTTACTTTTATATTTAGGAACACAAACAGTTACCCTCTCCGTCTTTCTTTCTTTCTCTCTGTCTCTGTCTCTCAGAGAGAGAAAGAATTTACACATACACACATAACTGAACAAAAACAGAGAAAAAGAAAGAGAACTAAAGGAAGAGACAAATACGATAAGATCTAAGAAAGAAAAGTGCGAGGGAAAGTGATATTAATCACGAAACAATTTCATTGATGTATTACGATCACACACATATTTATTGATCTCTCGAATGTCCAATGACTTGCATTTCGCAGCCATGGCATCATTCGCATACAAGTATATGTTTTCAAAAGTTGTAGTTTAACTGGGAATCGAACCTAGATCTACAGACTGAAAGTCCAACAAGTTTACCACTATACTACATCGGACTTACTAAAATCGTGTTATAATTGTATTTGTCACCGTCAGAAGAAACAAAATTCACGCCAGTGGCGTGGGAAAGTCTTATTCACTACTTTGTATGTTTGCTTAGAAGCTTATGCAAGGGCACCTCAGTTTGACGTAATAATAGAGACAGCTTGGATGCTTGTTCGCAAATTCTACACTTTAGTCATTTCATGAAAAGAAGTTTATATTGTCTTATTGACAAACAGGAAAAGTATTCTTGTCCCGTCCAAGACTCGAACCCATGTTACTTCAGAGTTGATTTAGAAAGCTACCGCATTAACTATGAGCTATTTTACGATCAAGGCAAGAGAGTATATGAATACATCACTGTAAATTTTGTGGGCGTGCCCATAAAAGAAACTTATGGCCAGCACGAGCAAAAACGCCGAAAACGTTCAGTGATTGAGCATTTTCAAATTTGCTGTCCTCTAAACACAGCTTTGCTGTCCTGCGGATAAACCAATCCGCAGCTGGTACGAACAACCTTAAGTACACGAATTAAGTCCCGATCAATCCAATAACCAAGTTGATTTGGTAGCAGGTTTAGAAATTGATGACAATTGGGTAGGTGCATAAACAGTAATTCAAAAGACAGTATTTCTGCACCTTTTGCTATCAATCTTTTGGTTAAAAATAAGTTAATAGGTGTTGTTGTGGCCTCGGGGAGTCAATGTAACCTAATGGATAAACGTACGTGGGAAAGCTTAAATGGCCCTACCTCCCTACAACCCATTCAGTCTGAGCTTACTGGTATAGATCACAACAAACTTAGAACTCTTGGAGAAATCTCTTTACCAGTAGTATTAAAGAATAATCTGTTTAAAATAGATTGGATCATCTTAAATGGTGAATTATCTTATACGATTATTGGAAAACAGGCAATTGATATTTTGATGTGTAATTGGAGAAACAAATTATGGCTCTCAACCAATTATGTTAATAATGCCAGTAAATAATTTTTCCATTCTAGAGATAAATTGAATCACCAATCACACTTTCCTCTCGCTAATCAGAATAAAAAGAGAGCTAATGAAAATGTATCAATAGATAAACTTAACCTAAGGCAAAATAATTGTACCTTACAGGGTTCCAGTCAAATGAAGCAAGATAATTATACAAGGTTAGTTTGAACTTGTAGAATCCTTACAGCATTCACAACAGAGCTTTCAACACCTGGTACAGAATACCTTTTAACCATTTGAGATTCAAACACTCAATGAGGAAGATCCTACACTCACATATCCTCCTATCATATTATTTGTGATTTTGTGTTCAAGGAAACACATATAATTTCAAGTATACATACTTTTTTAGCTTGTATCTTGCATACGAACAATTAATTTTTGTATTTTTGAGATGAGAATATGAACTTTCAATTAAGGAAGAGGGAAGATGTTATGAGATGAGAATATGAACTTTTGTTGAATCGATCAATTCATATTTGAATACTGGTTCAATGTGTAGGATTTGTTTGGAAACAAATCTTTGTCCAATACTTTTGATTTGCTGAATTCGAATTATCGCACTAACTTTGAAGTGATGACATGGTCACAGTCATATTATTGATTTTCGTATTTATACAATGTGTGCTAGATTTTGCAACGTAACAGCAAGATTTCTTGGATTAAATGTTGGATCAGATTTATAGTACCTATGTCTGGAAATATTATCTTCAAGCGTTAAATATATTGATATCTGATATGTGTTGCTACGTTTACATACAATTCCTAGTATATGTCAGCTGGTGACATCATGAAATGGATTTCCTAGACAACATGAGAATAAATAGCTACTTGGTTATTTCGTATGTAATTTGTATATGTGGACAGATTATAGTTATACTCTGAGCGTGCAACTATTTTCTTACTCATGCAATCAGATTCTTACCCACTCAAATCTAATACAAACTCATCAGGCCAGAATCGAACTATAGTTATCTAAAACTTAGTGGTAAAACTATAGTTACCAATAAGAATTACTACTCTTCTCACATACAATATCCATATTATTGCTTTCCTTTTTATTTGCATTAATTCCTATTTCTTAGAACTTAACGTGAATGGAATTTCTGCCTATCTATCTCGTAGTTCTCTAAATGATGCTGAACGACTCATACTTTCTTCCTCCAAATGGAGGGATATCCTGGCATTCCATGTTTTGGCTCATATTTGTCCTGTCATGTTGGTTGTCTAACTATTAGGCGTACAGTGAAACAATTTTCCTGGAGGAAACAGCTATTATTTCTTGTAACTCCAACCTCCACTTATTATTGTAAGTGACTACTTGAAAAGTGGATACTTACTTCGGCGCTTTCAACTCTTCAAAAAACACTGTAAGTGTTGCAAATAGTAATCACTAGAAAATAGCTAAACAGCAACCTAAAAGTAGGTGAAACTCTGTCTCATCAATGTTTGAATTAGCTATATTTGTTGCCAAGCTTGCGTAAAAGGTAGCTAAATCGCTATACTCACAATATAAAAGTTATACATTTTAGCTAGTGTTCAAAATAGCTAGTTTTAATTACAAAGTAGCTAAATTGGCAGCACAGGCCACTGTCCCTCTCCCGCGAAACGAAAGCGTGTCCATTGCATTATACCTCCTGCTGACCGTTTCCCCCATAGTTTATAGATTGAGGAAAAAAGAATGAAAATTATTTGGCATAAAATAAATACATTCGAATTTAATTTTTAAGGCCTTTAGGAAACTTTGGTTCAGGCCAGATGGATGATGATCGGATTAATTGGTGGGATGAAGAAAGTGGGAGGAAACGGGAGAACCCCGAGAAAACCAACACATATGATGTTTGTCCACCACAAAGCCTACATGGCACGAGCAGGGTTTGAACAGACGAGCTCGAGCGCCAGAGGTGAGCTCTCTAACCGTTGAGCCACGCGGCCAAATATAAATACATCTTGCATACCTAATGGTACGTGTAACTACAAAAATTCTTCTTATTTTAATGTAAAATAGTGCCTAAAAGGAAAGAACAAAAATACACGATTTACATACACAGAAATATATAATTGCAAAGACACTTACGAACTAACATATTAAAAGAACTACTAAAATATCTTATGTGCACATCTTACCTAATTATTACACTACAATCGGCCAATCTAAAAATAAAAATAACATTATTTACAACATTAAGATATAAACAATTAAGCATATAAATATATATTAATAATTATGCAATGTAATGACGTAGTCATTGCAAACGGTACATTGGCAATGTGTTGGATCCGGCTTATGATCCCTTTAGTGCAGGTCCTGCCGAGGACCAGATAGCAGAAGGCTAACAACGCCCGCCCGTATGTGGCACATGACATCCAAACTTTCCTGACTCGGCACAATGTTCTCCGGCTTCCTTGGCCGGCGCGTTCACCTGATCTTTCGCCAATTGAACACGTCTGGTCCATGATTGCACAACGCCTTTAACGCCAGCGATCTCCCCCAGCTACATTTAATGAGCTGTAGCATCGTGTCGAAGATGCATGGTTTGTCACACCCCAGGAGAACATCCTTTCTATGCATCACTGTGTTGCAGCCATTCTGAACGTCCATGGTGGCTTCTGAACAGGCTACTCACCTTCGTCAGTTCTGTTCCGCTGTCGCCACGTTGTCACGCATCTCACAGAGCGGTTACTTGCACCTTACGGTATCTATCTGCCAAATTTGGGGCTGCTATCTTCCCTCCTGCTTAGTTTTGCATTTTTGATGGCGAACGATGTAGTTTTGCCAGCCAAAGAAAGAAGCAAGGATTTCGAGGGAGTGAGGATTGAACATGGCTGTTCAATGAGAGACGTTACCTTCAACGAACGGAACTAGGGGGGCTTTCTTGCTGTAGCTCGATGCAAAAATGAGTGCGTCGCACTGCAAGAAATGTACCCGAATACAAAAGTACCTCATTTAAAGTGTACAACAACTTGGCTTTTTTTGCAGTGGATGCCCCTTTAAGGGTGCACTTTTTTATTTTTTGCCACTTACCTTCCTTTTCAAAAAGTCAACTACCTAATTTTCACACACTTTCGTACGTACACGCGTGCGAGAATTATTTTGACTTACCAAACGAAGCTAAAAGACAAAAGCAATTACTTAAATTATGCTTTCTTTGTGGGGTTCTTCATGTATGAAATCCAGTCTCCAGTCTTTCCAACACAACGATATGACTTCTTGATAATAATGCTGAAAAAAAAAGAAGAATGTAGATAACATATGCAAAAATGGAAGAAAAAGAAGGATTTTTTTTTCATTATAATAATAAGACCTTGTATACGTGACACGAGTGACAGTTGCCAAATTGCTCTTTTACTAGCCATGTGCTTTGGAGATCCCTTTAATCGTGTGAGTGTGGAATCGAGCAAAGCCTTCTCGTGATCAGCATTTTAACGTTAGCCTAAGCATCACTCTGAAACGGCTTTTTCGTAGACATTAGCAGCATATGGCTCAGTACATGCTCCAAGTGACAGATTCTAGACGATGATGGCGGAAAAGAACAGCCTCTGCGAAAGAAAACAATAAACGAAGAAAAGGAAGAAGAGATGTCGAAAGAAAATCTAGATGGTAAAACTTTATTTGATATGATTAAATTGATTTTGAATCGTTCTATACTATTACTGAATGCAACCCAATAGCAATGTGGGAACTTTACCAACTATGATTTCTTAATTGTAAGTTTAATAAGGGACGATATAAATATTAGGATGAGTTGATTTTACGATGGCTACAGAAATTATGGCACCTACAGGGTGATGCAAAACCAGCAATGTGATGTCCAATTATAGGTTCTCCCCGACTTTATACATGAGTCTTGCAGACTGACCGTGAAAAGTATCCTGCAAGCTGAGAATGACGGCAGATCTCACTGTGTAATTTCAGTAACTTGCGAATTTTGGCTTAGTTCAACCCAATTTCACCTTCAGAGCGTTATGTCCAGAGGAAAGTATGTAAACTGAAACTCCTTATGGAATGTGAACCAGAGCAGATGGATGTTTGTCATTTTCTTAATTACAGCATTGGTTTTGCATTCGAAAGAAGCTCGGTTCGAATCCATCTGCCGTACACTATGACTGAGTTCTTTAAAGTTTTTCTCTCAGTCACATCAGACAAATGCCGAGAAGACACTAGTCGCCTTCAAACTATTCTTTGAATTTGTGGCCTGTCTTTCACCTTCTGTTCCCTACCCCTATCCCGACCTGAGTCCAAGATGCCTAAAGGTCACAAATTCAATTCCATCCAATCCGCGCGATGTTAACGTCTTATAAAAATGACGCTGTCAACTGTAAGTGGATTTCCAATCACTACGTCCTACGAAGTTTCAAATTTATCTGTGACAACAAATAAACGAGAGTTGGTCTGAAGTAATAGGAAAAATTCAGGGATTGATCCAATAGAAAACATTTTTCTTAATTAATTGCACGGTAATTGAATTGAACTGTAAATGCTCCCTCATTTTACATTTTGATTCATTTTCTGCTTTCAACAGCAAATCACGGCCTCCTTTTTATAATAGTCGCCGAATAAGGAAGTACCAAATTCAAGGCACTATCGAGCAACTTATCTACAGGACCATAGATGTCCATTTTGACCTGACCTCCCTCAACCTTACCCTCCAGCAAGGAATTTGTCATTGGTCTCCACTCAATCTCACCCTCCAGCACGGAGGGTGAGGGTGAATGAGATTTTACCCTCCGGAGGTTGACAATCTCTGACTAGAACAGAGAAACCTACCCAGCACCCGTGGCCAGTCATTACGGTTGCGAATTTCAGAACGATACTGGGAAGGTAACCTGGTTCGTGTCCTACTGCCAGCTATTCTGACTGAGGTTCTTATAAGGTCTCCTCAATTTTACCAGGCCTATCACCCAAACTAAAGCCCTGATCGCTGTAATCCTCATCCTTACTAACATAAGAGTGCTTGCTGAGCTGTGTCATCCCTCAGGTACGTCACAGGCTTAGGCATGCTCACTTAGCTGGTTCAGCATTGGAATTCAATCCAAGGGTCTCCGGTTTAAGAAGCAAGAACCCTTCCATTGAACCATTTGACTATTTTGTGTCTAAGAGCAGTAAAACTTACAACTTAGCCTTTTACTGACTATACCGAATACCGTTGGTTGTAGTGATACTAATCACGATTCGCAGTGACTGTTGAGAGAGACCTGAAGACATTTTTAACACATGCATCATTAAGTCACAATCACACTGACTGAATAACTACAGCAGAGAACCTATTTGTCAATGGATGGTTTATACAACACATTCTCCCAACAATACTTCTAATTAAAGTCCAGTGACATTTTCTTTATTCTCTTTTTCAGAACAAGTCCACTCAATTCCAAGTACATTGTTTGGAAATTTCTACCAGCCTTTACATTGTTCGCCTGTCAACTTGTACAGAATATGTGTGTGGGACAAAAAACTTGATATCTTTTTATTCTCTTTGTCTTTTAGGACGAACAAGAAACAAGCCATCCTTCATTTTTTTTAAACTACCGGTACCCCAATTACAACTTGATGTAAAACTGATTTGGCATATTTCGACTTTAGAATTGTTCTTATTCACATAATATATGTGAGGATAAAACAAACAAAAAGAACAGAAACTTGTTTGGAAGAAAAGAAGCTTGTCCCATACTATCCACTGCTTCTGGCTGACTGTAGAATGGAATGTCCTCTAACGTGAAGTAAGAATGATTTCAGAGGACAGAGTCACCTTTCTCTAGTAATAAACCTTCTCTTTGTCACAATAATAAATGAGCATCAAAGTACGTAACCTAAATGTCATTGCTATTTGCTGCTACAACGCAACAATACTTGAGGCGTTTTTAATTCTAGATTACAGCAACTGAAAGGGAGAGAGACATGTCCTTTCGGTATTGCATTTGACAACTTCAAAACCGCAGCTGAGTCACGCTGTGATTAATTAGGAGTCGTTTTGTTTATGATTCTCTTTATATCCTTTCTTTTATGTACGTATTATTCACATGTGACTTGCAAAAATAAACACTAATGGGAATATTTATTACTACTAGTAGTATTATTAGTTGTCGTAGCAGTAGTGGTGTTTATTTTGTATACGCTGGTTAGACATTAGTCGCCAAAGTCCGTTACATGTTTGAAACATGACGTTTGATGGGCCAGGAACCATGCCGATATTCGACTAGACTGAGGGAACCGCTATAAAACCTCAGTCAGAGTGATACTGCTGTTGTTGTGGCAGAAGGAGTAGCAGATTCAACTATTATCAAAATTGCGAAAGTCTACCTTAGAAACTGGACATGTTGTGATAGAATTCCGTTGAAGATATTTGAGATTATACGCAGGTTAACAACTGTGTTTCGCACATTTACCAGCAAGCTATACTTGCTAGTTACTCGAGAAGAATTCAAGAATTGGGAATGAACAAATATTTTTTCTACACTGCAAAAAATAGCTGTGTTAATTCAACACAATGCAGTGTCCCAGCGTGACTACCACTTTTTTGTGTTTGAACATGAGTTGCTCAAGTAGAAGTTGAGTGTTTTACCGACTTGGCTAAATCGTCAGACAGGAAAGGCAATAGATGCAAACGATATTTACTGAACAACATTTGAATTAAACGACTACACTATAGATTTAAACAGTGTATGAGATCAAATATATGTTGCTGAACCCCCAAAACAAACTAAGTTACTTGCACGACTTATCCCGTGTTTAATCACTTCCTATTTGTCGATTGATAACCACAATTCCTATTTATTGAGAATATTCTATTTCTATGAAAGAAAGCAAGATGGCGACAGCCAAAGTCTTGACCAGCATTACTGTTTTCTTATCGTAACAACATGTCAAATGCTGCGCTTGCTTTCATAGAAATTGAACATATTCTCAATAAATTGGATTGTGCTCTTTAATTGATCAATAGAAAAGTGGTTAAATCATGGGATAAGTCGTGAGAGTAAATTTCTGTGTGTTTGGGGTTCAGCAACATTTTTTTACCCTCTATATTGCTTCAATCTAGTGTTTTTTACCGTCTGACGATTTAGCGAAGTTGGTAAGACGCTCGACTTCTAACTGAGCAACTCATGTTCAAATCTAAGTGCAGCCGTAACTTAATTTTTTCTCCCAGTACCGAAATCAACACCGTATGTTGTGTTGATTTAACACACAAAAGTGGTAGTCACGCTGGGACACCGCATTGTGTTGAATTAACACAGCTATTTTTTACTGTGTACAAGCCATATTGTATTAATGAGCAGTTCTGGTAGCCTAGAAAAGAAGATGAAAATATTACGAGGGTAGGGAAAGAATCCAGGGCGTCTCGGTGATAGTCTTCTTCTTTAACCAACTAAGGCAGCGTTCCGCAAACAATTTTCAAGTGCGGACCAGTTTTATTAGTTGGTAGGTTCAATGAAGCACTCTGCGCCTGCCCATGGGCAGGCCTCCAGGACCACAGTTTGCGGAACGCTGGACTAAGCTATTTATGTTACACAAAATCAGTTAATTTCTTACAGATTAATATCTTGTACGATGATGGCACCGTTGCGGAAACGGACTAATCACCGTAGAAACGTTTATACGATAATAGAACCGTTAGTTTAACAGCAACTCAACTATCAACGTGAAGTTCACAGCATTTTTAATGAGCCTCGTGTTTAGCTCAAACTTCACACTTCTTTTACATTTTAAATAGACACTGTGTCATTTATCGCCTGAAAAGTGACCAAGTTTTGATCATTTCTAAACTTTTCCAGTTTTGATCATTATTCGAACACGTTTTGAACACTTTTTTAATTATTTTTTTCCTGATAATTTAGAGTGAGTAAGCAGTTACAGCAACTTCGAGAAAAAATAAACAAGTTCGCAAAAGTGGAGGATAGAACCCTGGTCGAATCAATGATAGATTTTTGTTTTAACTATCTGAGCTACAAAGGACAAAAAAATCTTCAAATTCATTTAAGTAATTAACGTGAAACTTCCTAGTAATAATAAAGTCAGTACAGATTATCCGTAGCAAGTCGCTGCAATATCAGAAGTCACCCAGTGTTGCTAACTCAACGTAAAATTATTTTAAGGCAATGTACGTCCGTTTAAGTATATCTCCCAAAGTCAAACACTATTTGACTTAAGAAATAGAGTTTGTTTTACCGTTGACGTCCATTTTAAATGTGTAGAGACCTGACTTAAAGCTATTTGGAAAAAATGTTGAGTTGGAAATACTTTATGAGTTATGACACTGCGATGACAATTTCGTAGGGAAAACTTTATATATTATAGCCGTTGTACTAAGCTATCGAGTTAACTTAAGATTAGCGCTATGCAATTTTTCGATATATCGACTGATTGATCCATAGTTTGAAAAAATCAAAATGTCTTTATCGAGAAAATTCGGAAATCGGTAATTCTAATATCGATATCAAAAGATTTTTCGATTTGATCTACATTCGATTTTCTACGATTGTCCGCTTTGATGGAGTTCCGAATTCCAACGATATTTCGAAATGAATATTTGATTACCAACGATTTTTCGATACGACTTTCGATATGAACGGTATTTCGATTTCCAATAATTTTTCGATACGAACGATTTTTTATTCAATTTCCAAAGATTCTTCGATATGAAATGTTCGATTTTCAATATATCGCTCGCTTTTCGATTTGTCAGCGATGTCGATGTTCGATATTGAAATTCAGAAATCGCACAGCCCTACATAAGACCTTTGGAAGCAATTAGGTCTGCCTAAATTTCGTGGTAAGACACTATCAAAATTCCGAAGTAAGTTGTCACATATAGTATTGATATTTTCCCCAATTACTTTTTTAAAAAAGTCGTTAAAGGTCTCTGAACTCAAAATCTTCTGATGTAGATATTCCATGTTGGTTTTACTTCATAACAGAAAGAGAAACAAAAACACACAAAGAAGTAATGAACAGTGGAAAAAAAGAGAAAGAAAGAAAGAGATTGGAATTCATGAGTAGGCAGCGAGGTGCCTCACTGAAGGAAAAAAATAAATGTTTAGCAGGACACCACACTTTGTTAGCCTTTTAATATATTCATGTTTTGTATTGTCACAAACTCACCAAGCAGAACAACATGCCACAGTCAGCTGCGTTTCTGTACTACGACAGAAGTCTCTTTTTTTCTTTATCTTTTGGTCTACAACAAGCTTTTGTTTCTTGATTCTTCTTTTGTTTATAAAAAGGACAGCGGAAGGAACAGACTATATACGACACTTGTCACAAAACACAACGTACTAATTACAATTGGAGCAGCTGATCTTTTCTTCCTTTTCTTAAATTTCTTTGTCACGGTGGACATAACAGTTAATTAATCCAAGTGTAAAGAAGGAACTACTTCCTTTCAAACAAAAAGTACTGGCTAAAAATGTAATTAAATTCTCTTAAAAAGAACGCTTTTACAAATTGTTGTCTAGAGAAGCAACGAGTCAATTGTCCATTGATGAGTTTCTGATTCTCAGGCCTAGAGTTCCAGACATATTCACTATTCACTAACATGTTCTTGTGATCTCTATCTTTTACTGATAGAAACTTGTCACTTACTGCAAAGGAGAATCAAAAAGTAAAATGAATATTGAATTTATTCCGATACGTGATGGTGTACAAATATGAAACTGCAGTATACCTTGTATTAAGCACATGCTATTGCACTGAAATTGGTCCAAAGATGTGTTCCAGGGGGGGGGGGGGGTCGGGATGGCGGGTAGGGAGACTAAATTGTCCACGCTAGTCAATTGCACATCTAAATTCACCTATCTTTTTATTTACCCTAGTATTTTCTTTTAAACATCATACAAGATATTCTTTCTAAGAGATTGGTTGTGCTTTCGTCACAAATATTATCGTTCGGTAAAAAGAATTACTATGTTTCCTAGATTGATGATGATGATGGGTATTCTGCCCCGTAGACGGGTAAGGTGAACCAATGGCAGTTGGCCCATCGGATAAAGATGACCTCTAAATAACGGACGTGCTGTTTAACGTGGGTTTCGAACCACTTGTGTTCCACCGGGTAACGAACCTGGGACCTCTTAGTTACAAGGCAAAGAGAGTTACCACTCACCCCCAGTTTAGAAAGACTTGCGTTTACTTTTAAACGTAAGGATGTGTTCAAAACGTTCGTCACTTCAATGTGAAGAACTACTGTCAGGAGCTCGAAACTTTTAACCCCCGCCCCTCCCACCAAAAAGAAAGGATTCTACTTCAATTTTACGTTATTCCTCTGTAACTTAGGTTGACATCTCATCCAAAGCAAACACATAGAATCTAATTTCAGATTACAGTTCAGTGGCCTTGCTATATTGGCCCGTATTAAGTCTGGTTACTCTAAAGCTGATAGAACCTTTTTCATAGAGAGAGAAACTGATTTCACATTCGGGTTAAATTACTTCGATCTATCTAAATGTTTTCAATCTGATGACTGAAGCTTGCAGGTCAGTTCATTTGGTTAGGTTTCTCTGTCTAAAGATTTCTTGCTACTTTCACTATGCGAACTTCTGTACGTTATCGTCGGATACACCCTAAGTTCCTTTCTATGGTTCTTAGGGTCAGTTCTACAATCGACTGCTAAACTTCTAGTCAGGGCAAAGTTGAGGCCAACTCTTATTTTGCATACTGTACTCTCATTGGCCAAAATCAGACTTG
>JAGDQP010037962.1:0-18381 GCA_022664845.1 Lepisma saccharinum
TGAATAAACATCACTGATAGTAAAAATTGTTTGTCGTTGTAACTGTTTCAGTTATCATATGTTGCATTTCGCAACTTTATTTTCTAACTTATCAGTTTTTGAGAAAACATTTTGTTCTTTGTAAACGACGTTACAAATGTACTTTTTGTGGTGATTCTAGTGGAAATAGGGATTTTGTACTACATACTATGGAACCGTTCATTAATCACGTACTGAAACAAGGTCCCAAGTTTACTCAAGTTATAGCTCTTGCACATAATGCTCACGGGTTTGATAATTTGTTTTTTGCCCGCGAGTTGTTACGTCAAAAATTAGTGCCTAGTATTATTAGTCGTGGAAATAAACTTATGCAACTAACGTTAAATAATATCATATTCAGAGATACATACTTGTTTATGGGTGTTCGATTAGCTTAATTACCTGCAACTCTTGGTTTAGATAAATCTTTTAAGAAAGGTGATTTTCCACACTTGTTTGACTTACCACAATACCAAAACTATGTAGGTTTGTATCCAAAACTTGAATTTTACGATATTGAAAGCAAATCACCAAGAGAGGCAGAAGCAATTGCTACGTGGCATGCAGAATGTGTCAAACGTAAAACGACATTTCATTTCCAGCATGAATTATTAGCCTATTGCAAAATCGATGTACGTATTTTAACTCTAAGTCTCATTCGATTTTCTAATTTGATTGAAGCTAAGACAAATGGGTTTCAATGTTTTTTGCATACTCCCACAATTGCTGCATGTGCGATGAAAATTTTTCCGTCATGCTATCTTAAAGAAAATACAATTCCAATTATCCCTCCGTTAGGTTTCCAATATGCTACGAATCAAAGTAAAGTAGCTAAGCAGTGCCTACAATATATGGAGTTCAATCAGAACATTAAGTTACAAACATGTGAAAATGGTAAAGAGGCACAATTCAAAAATTTCAAAGTTGATGGGTATGATAAAAATACTCTTACAGCTTACGAATTTTACGGTTGTTACTATCACGCCCACAGTTGTATAACCCAATGTAGAGACCAAGTGATAGATAAAGAAGGGCGCAGCTTAAAAAGCCGATATGACGCAACATTAGCACGTGAACAATTTTTGAAAAACAGTTGCAATGTAAAAATTGTTTCCATTTGGGAATGTGAGTGGGAGAAACAAGTGAAAATGTCGCCTGAAATTCAGAGTTTCATCCGTGATCATTGTTCTAATGTGGAAAACCCATTACATCCTCAGGACGAATTTAAAGGCGGGCGTGTGGAATGCTTCAAAGCATTATATGAATGTACAGAGCAAGATGTATGTGAGAACGTAGATTTTACAAGCTTATATCCGTGGGTAATGTCAAAACAACCACTTCCAGTTGGTCGTGTAACAATCCATAAGGGGGATAACATGCCTGATCCAAGTCAAGTCCATGGTCTTGTATACTGTAAGGTTTTACCACCTAGCAATCTTGCAATTCCTCTTTTGCCTTATAGTGCACATAACAAACTGATGTTTAGTCTGTGTCGATCCTGCATGGATAATTTAAATAAAGGCAAGTGCATTCATACTAACGCACAACGTGCAATCAAAGGCGTACTTTGCACATCCGAACTCCATGCCTCTTTAAAGAAAGATTATGTCATTCTGCATACTTATGAAATTTGGGAAATGCAAATGAAGGTGGGACTGTTCAAATCTTATGTTGACACGTTTCTAAAAATGAAACAGCAAGCCTCTGGATTTCCAGATGACTGTCTAACCTACAAAGAAAAACAGCAATATATTTCTGAGTATAGCAAACATGAGGGAATCGAACTAAACTATGATAACATTCAGAGAAATGAAGGTTTACGATACATTTCCAAAATATTTTTAAAATTTTTATTCGGGAAGTGGGGGCAAAAAACTGACTTGCCGAAAACAAAACTTGTCAATAATACGTTGGAAATTAATGAGATTGCCTATTCATCTCACTTGGAAATGCAAAATGTTGTCCTTGTGGGTGATAAGTTGGTTGTTTCATATCGCGATTTGGAAAACCAGAACACACCAAAAAAATTCACAAATGTAGCAGGTGCTGCCTTTATTTGTTCTTGGGCCAGACTTAAATTATACGAAACATTAGATGCCGTTGGTATTGAAAGACTGCTTTACTGTGATACTGATAGTGTTATATATATTAGACGTCGAGATGAAACTCCTTTGCTTCCTATTGGTGATTATTTAGGACAGTTAAAAAATGAAATCAAACAAGGCTGGGAAATACGAACTTTTATTTCTCTTGGCCCCAAAAATTATGCGTACCGTGAGGTGGAGACAACTACAAAAAAATAATGAGGTAATTAAAATTCGTGGAATTACTCTTTCTCAACGAGCACGTAAACGAATAAACTTTGAGCATATGTATAATTTTGTTACAGAAAAATGTGACAGTCAAGTAATTTTTACTCCAACTCATATTTTACGAAAACCTGATTTTCGTGTCGTATGTAAACCGCAAACTAAACGACATGCTGTTGTGCAGCAGACGAAGCGTCGTCGATTAAATCCGTCTAGCACTGTAGACTACGGGACGTTACCTTATGGTTTTCGTTAAAGGGAAAACTTGGAATCTGTTCTAAATTTCCAAAAGTAAGTTGTATAATACTATGTTACAATGACACGTATAATGTAAGTTAGATGACCACATGGTCTACAAAAAAAATGTAAATCAAAATATTCTTTCTTTGAGTTGATGGTTTATCATCTGCAATCATCAACAAAAATCTTCATCAACACTTTTTTTTGTGCACGTCACCAATCAAATTTGAAAGGTTTAATACTTTCTTAGTAGATATGATTCCTGCAAGTCCTAACAATGTTCATCACAAAACTAATTTATTGTAACAACAAAAATTATTTTCTATGACTTGATATAGTTGTCTTCACTGTTTTTGCACATGTAACACTTTTTGTCTTGTACCACGAATAAAATTCCTTTGTACTCCTTCATTGTTTTCCACCAAAACATTAATAAGAAAGTTCTACAGTTCCATTAAAACTTTTAGCCTAAAAGATAGACAAGCACATTATACAAAAAATATTTTATACAAGATGACTATTATGTATCAGCAGACTGCAATATTTTATACGACATCACTTTTTTGTTGCAATGTGCCCAACAAATAAACTTATTTTGTATTCCTTCATTGTTTTCCACTAAAAAAACAACGAAGTTATATACAATTGTGTTATCTCAAAACAACGACTTGTATCCTTAAAGTTATGCGACACCGAAAAAATATACAAGTTAACTTTTATGTAGCAACAGACAGTACTATTTTACATGACTTCACTTTTATTTCTTCTGTAATGTAGTAGACATATATTTTGTATGATCTTGCAAAAAAAGGTTTCATTATTTTATATGGTTTGAGTTGTTGAATAATTTGTTTCCGTTGTACGTAATTACAATATTTTGTATTACGTCACTTTCTTGTATCACTTGTGTTTACTACTAAAACAATATTAATCAATCCCCTATGTGTAATAACAACATTTTCGTGTATCCGTTGGAATGTTTTACTCTGTATATATTCTTGATTATGCACAATAAATAATTTCTTGTTCAATCAAACTGATGCTTTTTATTTCCATTCCTCACAAACAACATCCAAATGAACCGTGTAAGAAATCTTTTGTCCAAAGAATGACATACAGTTTGTCTATGTATTCTGTAATTGTAATCATTTCTTTATATGATTTCACAAATTTCTGAAGTATATGTTCGTTGTCTGAGTGCGTCTCTATAAATTTCTCGTAGATTTCATTGCATATAGGCGCATATGCTAAGGTTTCCACCACGTCCTGTTCCAAGGGTTCCACCGACATGTGGATACAGTCGTGAGTTCCAGAGTCAATGTGAATGTGGTCAAAGCAAGCATGACAAATTAGCGGAACATTTGCTTTCCATTTTTGAATACTATACATTATGCAAGCAGGTTTAACTTCAAGAGTCGAGCATTCGCACAGGACCGCCATTGGAAAACTACATCCAAGAATCCTCGTTCAACGTCTTTATGTACTTTATTGACCAATCGCAATAAAGAATACAACTTGTCCGTATCAATCTTCTGACAAGTGTCTCGTAAACTAAATAATGCAAGAGTTGCATCAAGATTCACTTCATGTCGTCATTACTTGCATTTCATAAGTACAATAACACACACAACTTGACAAATACAATATTTATTCACTTAATCCCAATACTTGGGAACAACTGACGTTATTCCTAACTATGTCTAACCTATAATACAAGCAAAGATGTTGCTGCATGTGATTTCTGTGGAACAGTCTTGTATCATATCTATAAAATATAATGTTCTTACTTTTAATATTCTTCAGTTACTATTGTAAGAGTAATATTCAGTTCGTTGCGCCATAGGTGACTAAACGCTCTTGTAGTCTAGTGACAAATCCAGTCTTACGCAATGCACAAGTATTTTAATTTCATATCCTTACTCAAGGTGTTCCAACAATATAAAACAGTCTGCTAAAGTACAAGATTATCTCTAGTGACCAAGATCTGTCTCTCATCAGCCTTCAAATGGACTTCAATTTTCAAAACGTAACATGTTTCATTAACACTAATCGTATATTTCAAGTGAATTTGTACTTGCAGGATTAAAATGTCTACTTTCCATTTGCAGTTAGCTAAGGGTAAAGTCACAACTGCTTTGGATTCTATTCTTAACCTATAGTACTGTGTTCATATCATCCTCGTTCGTCTTTGGGACTCACATCTTGTGCTACTTTACAATCTAGGAATACCTCATTATGCTACTTTAAACCTAATTCTGATGTTCCCATTCTCTCTCATCTTATTCCCTTCTGTTGTATACATATCACGAAGAAGGGGAGGGGGGTTAAAACCATGTGCAAAGGATCTACCTCTCCCGTCATACTATTTTTCTGCCTATACCCGAACTTACTTGATTACCTATCTATGCCCGGTGTTCCTTTCTTCAATCGGATATATACGTAATATATTATGGCGAAGGCTACGCTACACGTTAAGGATCTGTCTCTTTGCGATTAACTCGGCACGGTACATTTCATTACATATTACCACATGTCATTTTACCATATGACTTTCCATATGATTTTTCTTTGGCTTAAGTGTTGCTGGGGGCCCCACCATTCCATTATCTGGGTCCTTACCTGCTCTTTTCATAGCTTAGTTCACTTTATTGGTTCGCTCCTCTGTACATTTTTCTTGCTACTGTAGCTCTCTCTGTGCTACTGTAGCTAAAACCCTTGAAAACCTCGTTAGACTGTAGTGGCCGTGTAGCTAGTCAATGTTACGCCACTGATTTATGTAATCTGCGTTCGTTTTTTTTAACTGACACTCTAAGCTTCATTCGTGTTAGTCTTGACATAAACTTGTTGAAACAAAATCTATATATTTTGTCCTTTGTAAGTGGTTGTTCTATCATTGTCTATTCATGGTTACTTTTTGTTGAAAAGACAAAAAGAACTGACATGCAAAGATGGGCGTAATCTAACAAAACCAATTTATCTTTCATTCTCTTCGTTATGTTAATTCATATACCTGTTTCGTAAAACAAGAAAAAAAGTTCCAATCTTGTATTCGATGTGTGCGTGTCTAGATATATATACATACATACATAATGTATTATCCTTTCCATTTCCAACGCTGTCGGGGTGCTCCCTCATGAATTATTAAAATACTCACGTATACCTTGTACTTACTACAGACTCCTTCGTTCCTTTCTTGTCTTGTCCGTGTGGGTGTGTAAAATAACAAAATAGGCTGGGCAACAGATGAAGAGAAAAAGAGGTCGTTTGCTTGTTGTGTGGCATATGCGTGTTTTAACAGTTTAGAATAAATGTTTGACCGACTGGTGGAAATAGCTTGGTGCATTAAAAAGGACATTGGTTAGATATCCTCGCGTGTCACGGAAAATCAGTATATTCACAAAATATAAGCAAATAGAACTTGAATTTCCCGTATATACATACTGTATTATATGACTTATTTTACAGTGAATGTTCCTGGTCTAATTTAACGTAATGGTATGCTATTTAACAATAAATATGGTAATATATTACTCTCATTAGTGTACAAAGCTGTTCACTGGCATATCTTACTGGCATATTAATGAACTAACATCTGTATAGTAATTTTAATAACTGGATTGTAACTGCTTATCCGCTATTAATGCTGTGGTACTGATTGAACACAATCAATAGTGCTGAAGGAACAGTAATTACAAGTGTTTAATTATGACTTGCAGTAAGATATAGTGCTTTCAGGGGACTATGCATTACATTTAGGATGTAATTATGTCATTTTTTATAGCAAAAATATGTGGTTAGTTTAAAAACACTAAATAATTGTCCATTATACCCCCTAGCATATAGCAAAACAAGGACGAACTGAAGCACATGCTCCAGCGGTGTTGTCTCCTATCAAAGCAAGATGGCGATCCGCCAATCAGATCACATAATATCACCATTATAAATCATAAAGAAAAAAAAATCACCTATTTGGGTACATAAATTGTAACCAAAGATAAAACAAAATAAATCACCAAAATCATATCTCATTTCATTACACCATACAGATCACAATATATCAACGGGATATTATACTGTTCGTGTATAAAATATTGCATTTCTATAGAACACCATGAGTCAAAGAAAACAGGATGAAATCTAGGCGGGAACAGAAGTTAGAAATTACACTCCTGAGAAACATAAGACTGGTAAAACAATTTTCATGTAAATCAGTGGAAAGGACATACCAAGATGGCGGAGGTGACCTACACCGTTAATATGTCAATGTAAAATGGCCCCCAACTCCTGTATTTGAAATTTATTTGTAAATAAGCAAATACATTAATAAAAAAACGAAAATTTAATTTTTAAGATCAATTAGACAATACATCGTATTTTTAAGCAAAAGAAGATTCATATTTATTGTTTTAGAAAATAGGCTTATGTAAATAATGTTGTTTGTATGTTTAGAATATTCTGTTGTAACATACTTTAGTACTGCATCTCATCGCAGAATGTATTAAAATTGTAGCGTTTGCTAGTTTTATTTTCAAGCTGAAAGAAGGTGTGACTTCACTACTCTTTGAAAAATTCGTCTATAAGATTATATTTAGAAAATCGAAGGGAATTTTGTGTTTAGGAAATCGTAAACGTCGATCTTTGGAGATTTTTAATGCATATTACGTGCATTATCTTTTGTGAGAATTACAATATTAAGAACATATGTTACATTTGAATATCATAAAATGTATCTATTAAAAATATATAAGTTTTGTATTACTTTGAAACAAAGAAAAAATGTAGCTACAAACCTTTGGAAAACATGTAATAATATTGTGTAAAGAAGCGAAAGATGTAGATTGTAAAATCATATTTACTTGGAAGTTTTTAATTCGAATTAAACTCACTATCTTAAGTAAAACTTTCAAATAAAAGTTGTGTTAAATGAGGATTTGTTAACGTACTTGTTGATTATTGTCTGAAAATATAATCTATTAATTTTATTTACACGATGAATGATACACAGAGGCTATGGGAAATACTATTTTATTATACTTTTCTAAAATTTACCGCTGAATTAATATTCACTAATTGTACAATTATTACAATGCCCTGAGATAGTTCCGATGGTGTATCAAATTAACAGAGTACCCAGTGCCTTCATTTGATCAATCAGAATGTAGTTGCTACTTCCTAAATTAAACATGGTCTCTAATGTCAATACGCAATTGCTTGGATGAATATGTTGTCATTTCCACCTTGTTCTACAAAACTGTTAAATTCGACACAAATCGAATGTTGGAAAATTGAAACCAACTAGTTCATTTCTATCATCTCAGAAAGGAAGTTACCTGACCCATTTAGCATCCAATTGGCTGAAAATAAAGAAACGTAAGAATACAGTGAATACATATGAAGTAAAATGTTTCAAAAGGACTTAAGATACTTCGAGACTTAAACATTAAATTTCTCCTAGTGCTAAGTGTAAGTTGATACAACATCGCAGCTCTGTCGGTAATAACGCTTTTTTAGCTCGTGTTAGACTAGTAGTATTCTTTGTTCGATTGTCTGTAGTAGTTTTAGTGTTTTAATAAGTTGTACCGGTTGAATCCAAGATGTGAATAACTAGTTAAAGGAATAATTCTAAACATTTTAGACTAGGTAGTAGAAGCATTCAAAAGGTGGAGGGTATTTGGAGACTCAATAGCCGTGGAAGTAACTACAGTGCCATCTTTTAGCGTTTCTGCTCAACTGTGTTCTCAATATATATTTTTTCACAGCTCTCGCTGGCCGGGTTCTGAATTTCGATTTCCACTGAGTTTATTTCTTAAGTTTTCACTTCGTATGGGTAAAAAAAAGGTCAGGTTATGTTTTAAAGTTATACGCATTTCCACCGTTTTACACATTTCACGGAAATAGAGTAGATTAAATAGTCAGGTTAATGTTTTTCTTTATAATACGAGGAACAAACACCGTATATCATGTTTAATATAAAAAATGATCACTTCGTGTGGTGACGCTAGCTTCTCGACTATGTTCTCTTGCAATGTGGTCGTCCAAAGACTGAAATCCTTAACAATTCTCCGCATTTGTATGTTACTAGTATCTAATATCTCCTCCACTTTATGTGCTCAAAAATATCCTGTCCGCTCAAGGACGTTCCTCATTATCAACTAATCGCGTTCTCATTCATTCCACTACCCAAAAGGGGAAAATTGGTCTTGAGTACATTATCGCATTTACCAAATTATAATCTTTCAAATATCGAATCATTCATGGGATTGTCCTTTCGCACGGGTTTTTTTTTTTCGAGCAATGCATAATTTGATTATATATATGAAGTATTTTGATTAGATCATAGACGATATCTTTCATTTACAACTTTAGCTCAATTTCATCTTCCCCATAATTCATCAATCCTTCCATAATTCATCAATCCCTCCGGGATGAACTTTCGATACTACCCCAAGTTAAAATTAATAGACTAACGCAACCTAAGATAATACATGCTAATCCTTCATTTAATTTGTTTTCAGTTTAATTTTCATATCAAGATCACTAGGCTGCCTTTTACATATCCTCCCGTACACAAATAGATAATCATTTAACCGAACAGTACAAGGCTCATGTGAGGTTAACATAACAATTTGTGATGGAAACAGTTGAATATAGCAACGTGACAAACACATTCAAGTGCCTTATTGTAATCAAAGTTGTTTTAATATGAAAAAAGGTAATTAAACATTAGGAAAAAAACATGTTCAAACAGCTTACTTATACGTTGACTTTCCAAAATAAAAAATCGAGATATATTAAACATATATTAATCAAACCTGAAGACACATAAAATGTTGTTCATTCACTAATCTAATGGATGAATTGGCCAAGTCAATATAGATAACTTTTAACTAAATAGAAAAACTGATTTAGTTCATTAAAATTTGCTATGTATAGAATGGTCTGTCAATTTTTCCTTTAAACCCGTCACAATTGGAGGACTTTGTTCATCAGCGATTACTTCCCTGGGACCGAAATTTGTAGGGTATTGTCTTAAGCATTGGTTTAAGTAACCAATCTGAACCTAAAGCACAAACCAGTAAGTTTAAGTTTTGTCTAAAGCATAGGTTTAAGTATTCACCTGGCGAAACTAAGGAAAACACTAGAAAACCTAAATAACAATCGCTAGAATTATGAATCAAATCCGCGAGCGTCTTCATTGCGGTCATGGCCTATGCGACATTTTGACCAAACGTGTTAATTTATGGGTAACAACTATCTTAAGAGTTTGCCACTACTGAGTGAAGGCAGTTTTATTCTTTACAAGTATCACCTTGCGATTAAATTTGCATAAATCATTTGTATTTCTATATATAGATTGTCTGTAAAAGGCATTCACAAAGCAAGCATGGTTGCTTCACAGAACGTGTTTGCAGTTAAATTATAGTTTTTGAATTTTATTTATGGTAATTAGGCATCTAAGGCTTAGACCGAGATAGGGGAAGGGAAAGGATTCGGGAAGGCGTCGGACACGGCCTATGTTGAAGGTACCATCTTGGTATTTGCCTGGTATGACTGAGTAAAAACCCTGGAGATATCTCAGTATGGATGTTAGACCCCTGGGATAGAACCCAGGATCTCCCGAATGCTACGTCAACGATCTACCACTGAGCTTTGGCGGAGCGGTATAAATAATAGTGAATACTTTCTGATCTGTTTTGTTTTTGGTTATTTACAAGTAAAAGAAAATAATTTGTGCCGAAACTACAATAAACACTACTAACGAAGACTCCGGAAGGCTCTCATGGTAGCATCCTAGTCACAAAAACATTCCAAAATTTGGCTACACTGACAAAACAGGTTATTTGGGTGGGGACATCCACGCTATTTTTCTATTTTGTCTAATAAATCTTTTGCCATTTTGGTGAATATAAGAAAATGGATTTTTTTTTAAATGTGTTCTTAAAAAAGATTGGGTTGACAACACTGAGTGACTGCAACAATTAAAACCTTTCCAGCGACTCTGAGCTAGTCTAGCCAAGACTTTCCCACTACATTTACGTACTCCTTATGGTTTCTGAGATTTATTTTCTAGATACGTACAGACGGACACGGACGGACTCAGCGGTACTATAGCGTCCCTTTATCTTAGTTACGACGAAAATGGCTTAACAATGAAAAAAATTGTGTCAAAATGGGGTAAATTGTGTAGATATCGACGCAAAAAGAGATATTGCACCTTTGACCTACTAAAGTTATCACTAAAATGCATAGAACGAATATTACTGTGGTATAATTCTTCAAATCGTCCATAGATGTCTAAGATTTATTATATTTTACTTTTCTTCTGCTTGTAACATTCATATACTTCCTAAAACAGGATTTTAAATTGCAATTGTACATTTTTTTTTTCAACTCGAAATGCACTACATTAATCATATCAACTTGTATAATAGCGTTTTCCTTTACTAATAAATAAATCTGGTTTATAGAGTTTCTCCTTATAAATAGTAATTTAGATGACGAATATGTAGGCCTTGCTCTAATTACGACGAAAGTGGCTCAACTTCGCCAAAAGTCCATCCACGGGTCTTTCGGGCCCTTGTTAAATTCGCATTATTTGCTTTGCTTTGTCATAACCAACTCAAACAGCTCGTAAAAAATATGTTTGTAAAGTCACTTGGGCCAAAGTAAGTCTGTGCTTTTTACCAATTCGCCGCTCTTAACCTAAGGTCGCAATCAAGATAGTTTAATAATGGGTGCATGAATTGTTATCAGTACAAAACAGTATCATAACGTTTCCTTCTTCCAACAAATAACTCTTGTTTGTAGCTTTATCCTTACAACAATAACTTAATTTACAATTACGAAGCCATAGCCAACTCGCACAGATCATAAAACGTATTTTTGTAAATTCATTTATTCGAAAAGTGTGTAGCTTTTTTATTTCCCGCTTTTATAATACGGACATGCATCTGGTATCGATACTTATTTATAGCAAATCATTTATTAGCGTTTCTTTTTTCCTATAAATAAACCAAGTTTAAAGAGTTTCTCCTTCTAAAACAACTTAGTGACCATTATGTAGTAATAGCCAACTCTCACAGCTCGTAAAACCTACTTTCTCTATTCACTTAATCTACAAGTAAGTCCGTGCCTAGTTTAATCCGCCGCACTTGTGCTAACGCCACAATGCAAATGGCATCGATTATTATTCATAGCAACTCATATAACAGCCTTGCTTTTTCCTATAGATAAATCTAGTTTATAGAGTTCATCTTTTCTAAAGACGATTTTGTGACCATTATGTAGTCTTATCCAACTCTCACAGATCGCAAAACGTATTTTTGTAAATTAACTTAATCTAAAAGTAAGTCCGTGCCTTGATTAATCCACCGCTTTTATCCTAAGGCCACAATGCAAGTGGCATCTATTATTATTCATAGTAACTCATATAATTGCGTTTCCTTTATCCTAGAAATAAATGTAGGTTATAGAATTTATCCTTCTAAAAACAAATTAGTGACCATTATATAGTCATAGCCAACTCTCACTGCTCGTAAAACCTACTTTCTAAATTCACATAATCTACAAGTAAGTGCGTGCCTAGTTTAATCCGCCGCACTTCTCCTCACGCCACGTTGCAAATGGCATCAATTATTACTCATAGCAACTCATATAACAGCCTTGATTTATCCTATAGGTAAATCTAGTTTACAGAGTTTTTCTTTGCTAAAGACAATTTTGCGACTATTATGTAGTCATATCCAAATCTCACAGATCGTAAAACGTATTTTTGCAAATTAACTTAATCTAAAAGTAAGTCCGTGCCTTTTTTAATCAGCCGCTTTTATTCTCAGGCCACAATGCAAGTGGCATCGATTATTATTCATAGTAACTCGTATAAAAGACTTGCTTTCTCCTATAGATAAATCAAGTTTAAAGAATTTCTCCTTCTAAACACAATTTAGTGACCATTATGTAGTCATACCCAACTCTCACAGATAATAAAAGGTATTTCTTTTTAAATTCACTTAATCACAAGTAAGTCCGTGCCTAGTTTAATCCGCCGCACTTCTCGTAACGCCACAATGCAAATGGCATCGATTATTATTCATAGCAACTCATACAACAGCCTTGCTTTTTCCTATAGATAAATCAAGTTTATAGAATTTTTCTTTTCTAAAGACAATTTTGTGACAATTATGTAGTCATAACCAACTCCCACAGATCGTAAAACGTATTTTTGTAAATTTACTTGATCTAAAAGTAAGTCCGTGCCTTGTTTTATCAGCCACTTTTATTATAAGGCGACAATGGAAGTGGCATCGATTATTATTCATTCTAACTCATATAACAGCCTAGCTTGTCCCTAGAGACAAATCTAGTTTATAGAATTTCTCCTTCTAAACACAATTTAGTGACCATTATGTAGTCATATCCAACTATGACAGATCGTAAAACGTATTTTTGTAAATTCACTTAATCTACAAGTAAGTCCGTGCCTAGATTAATCCGCCGCTTTTATCCTAACGCCACAATGCAAATGGCATTGATTATTATTCATAGCAACTCATATAACAGCCTTGCTTTTTCCTATAGATAAATCTAGTTTATAGAGTTTATCTTTTCTAAAGACACTTTTGTGACTTTTATGTAGTCATATCCAACTTTCACAGATCCTAAAACGCATTTTTGTAAATTCGCTTAATCTAAAAGTAAGTTCGTGCTTTGATTATTCCGTCGCTTTTATCCTAAGGCCACAATGCAAGTGGCATCGATTATTATTCATAGTAACTCATATAATTGCGTTTCCGTTATACTAGTAATAAATGTACTTTATAGGATTTCTCCTTCTTAACCCAATTTATTGAACATTATGTAGTCATAGCCAACTCTCACAGCTCGTAAAACGTATTTTCGTAAATTCACTTAATCTACAAGTAAGTCCGTACGAAGTTTAATACGCCGCACTTGCCCCTAACACCACAATGCAAATAGCTTCGAATATTATTGATAGCAACTCATATAACAGAATGGCTTTTTCCTATAGATAAATCTAGTTTATAGAGGTTTTGTTTTCTAAAGACAATTTTGTGACCATTATGTAGTCATATCCAACTCTGACAGATCGTAAAACTTAGTTATGTAAATTTTTTTAGTCTAAAAGTAAGTATGAGCCTTGTTTAATCCGCCGCTATTATCCTAAGGCCACAATGTACGTGGCATCGATTAATATTCATAGCAACTCATATAACAGCCTTGCTTTTTCCTATACATAAATCTAGTTTATAGAGGTTTTCTTTTCTAAAGACAATTTTATGACCATTATGTAGTCATATCCAACTCTGACAGATCTCAAAACGTATTTTTGTAAATTAACTTAATCTAAATTAAGTCCACGCCTTGATTAATCCGCAGCTTTTATCCTAACGCCACATTGCAAGTGGCATCGATTATTATTCAGAGCAACTCATACAATTGCGTTCCCATTATCCTAAAAATAAATGTAGTTTACAGAATTTCTCCTTCTAAACACAATTTAGTGACCATTATGTAGTCATAGCCAACTCTCACAGCTCATAAAACTTATTTCTGTAAATTCACTTAATCTAAATGTAAGTCCGTACCTTGATTAATCCATCGCTTTTATCCTAAGGTCACAATGCAAGTGGTATCAATTATTATTAATACTAACTCATATAACTGCGTTTCCTTTATCCTAGAAATAAATCTAATTATAGAGATTCTTATAAAAAAAACAATTTAAATGACATTACATAGTCATACCCAACTCTCACAGATCGTAAAACGTATTTTTGTAAGTACACTTAATCTAAAAGTAAGTCTGTGCCTTGATTAATCCGCCGCTTTTATCCTAAGCCCACAATGCAAGTGGCATCGATTATTATTTACAGTAACTCATATAATTGCCTCTATTTTATCCTAGGGATAAATGTATTTTATAGAATTTCTCCTTCTAAACACAATTTAATGACTATTATGTAGTCATAGCGAACTCTCACAGCTCGTAAAACCTACTTTCTAAATTCACTTAATCTACAAGTAAGTCCGTGCCTAGTTTAATCCGCCGCACTTGTCCTAACGCCACAATGCAAATGGCATCGAGTATTATTCATAGCAACTCATACAGCAGTCTTGCTTTTTCCTATAGATAAATTTAGTTTATAGAGTTTTTATTTTCTAAAGGCAATTTTTGTGACCATTATGTAGTGATATACAACTCTTACATATCGTAAAACCTATTTCGGTAAATTCACTTAATCAAAAAGTAAGTCCGTGCTTTGTTTAATACGCCGCCTTTATCCTAAGGCCACAATTCAAGTGGCATCTATTATTATTCATAGTAACTCATATAATAGCGTTTCTTTTATCCTAGAAATAAATCTACTTTGTAGAGTATCTTATCAAAAAGCAATTTAATGACCATTATGTAGTCATATCCAAATCTCGCAGCTAGTAAAACGTACTTTTGTAAATTCACTTAATCTAAAAGTAAGTCAGTGCCTTGATTAATCCGCCGCCTTTATCCTAAGGCCACAATGCAAATGGCATCGATTATTATTCATAGCTACTCATATAACAGAACTGCTTTTTCCTATAGATAAATCTAGTTTATAGAGTTTTTCTTTTCTAAAGATACTTTTCTGACTTTTATGTAGTCATATCCAACTTTAACATATCCTAAAACGTATTTTTGTAAGTACACTTAATCTAAAAGAAAGTCTGTGCCTTGATTAATCCGTCACTTTTATTATAAGGCGACAATGGAAGTGGCATCGATTATTATTCATAGTAACTCATATAACAGCCTTGCTTGTTCCTATAGATAAATCAAGTTTATAGAATTTATCCTTCTAAACACAATTTTGTGACATTATGTAGTCATATACAACTCTCACATATCGTAAAACTTATTTTTGTAAATTCGCTTAATCTAAAAGTAAGTAAGTGCTTTGATTATTCCGCCGCTTTTATCCTAAGGCCACAATGCAAGTGGCATCGATTATTATTCATAGTAACTCATATGATAGCGTTTCCTTTATCCTAGCAATAAATCTACTTTATACAGTATCTTATCAAAAAAAAAAAAACAATTTAATGACCATTATGTAGTCATACCCAACTCTCACAGATCGTAAAACGCATTTTTGTTAATTCACTTAATCTAAAATGAGTCCCTGGCTTGTTTAATTAACCGCTTTTATTATAAGGCAACAATGCAAGTTTCATCGATTACTAGTCATAGTAACTCATATAACAGCCTTGTTTTTTCTGTAGATAAATCTAGTTTATAGAGTTTTTCTCCTCCAAAAACAATTTTTGGGCCATTATGTAGTCATAGCTAACTCTCGAAGATCGTAAAACGTATTTTTGTAAATACACTTAGTCTAAAAGTAAGTCTGTGCCTTGATTAATCCGCCGATTTTATCCTAAGGTCACAATTAAAGTGTCATGGATTACTATTCATAGTAACTCATATAATTGCGTTTCCTTTATCCTAGAAATAAATGTAGTTGATAAAATTTCTAATTCTAAACACAATTTAGTGACCAATATGTAGTCATAGCCAACTGTCACAGCTCGTAGAACGTATATTTGTAAATTCACATAATCTACAAGTAAGTCCGTGCCTAACTTAATCCGCCGCACTTGTTCTAACGCCGCAATGCAAATGGCATTGATTATTATTTAAAGCAAATTATATAACAGCCTTGTTTTTTCTGTAGATAAATCTAGTTTATAGAGTTTTTCTTTTCTGAAGACAATTTTGTGGTCATTATGTAGTCATAGCCAACTCTCAAAGATCGTAAAACGTATTTTTGTAAATTCAATCAATCTGAAAGTAAGTCCGCGCCTCTATTAATTTGCCGCTTTTTTCCTCAGGGCACAACGCAAGTGGCATGGATTATTATTCACAGTAGCTCATATAATTGCGTTTTCTTTATCCTAGAAATAAAAGTATTTCATAGAATTTCTCGTTCTAAACACAATTTAGTGACCATTATGGTGTCATAGCCAACTCGCACAGCTCGTAACACGTATTTTTGTAAATTCACTTAATCCAAAAGTATGTCCGTGCATAGTTTAATCCGCCAAGCTTGTCCTAACGCCACATTCCAAATGGCATCGATTATTATCCATAGCAACTCATATAAAATTCTTGCTTTTTCCTATACACCAATCTAGCTTATAAAGTTTTTCTTTTCTAAAGACAATTTTGTGACCATTATGTAGTCATACCCAACTCTCACAGATCGTAAAACGTATTTTTGTAAATTCACTTATTCTAAAAGTAAGTCCTAGAGTTGATTAATCCGCCGCTTTTATCCTAAGGCTACAATGCAATTGGTATCGATTATTATTCTTAGTAACTCATATAATTGCCTTTCCTTTATCCTAGAAATAAATCTAATAGAGATTCTTATAAAAAAAACAATTTAATGACCACTAAATAGTCGTATCGGCTCTCACAGCTCGTAAAACGTATTTTTGTAAATTTACTTAATCTAAAATATTTCTGCCTTTTCTAATCAACCGCTTTCATCCTAATTCCACAATGCAAGTGGCATCGATTATTATTCATAGTAACTCATATAACAGCCTTGTTTTTACTATAGATAAATCTAGTTTATAGCGTTTTTCTTTTTTAAAGAACATTTTGTGACCATTATGTAGTCATACCCAACTCTTACAGATCGTAAAGCGAATTTTTGTAAATTCACTTAATCTACAAGTAAGTCCGCGCCTTTATTAACCTGCCGCTTTTATCCTACGGCCAGCATCCAAGTGGCATCGATTATTATTCATAGTAGCTCATATAATTGCGTTCTATTTATCCTAGAAATAAATGTATTTCATAGAATTTATCCTTATTAACACAATTTAGTGACCATTATGGTGTCATAGCCAACTCTCACAGCTCATAACACGCATTTTTGTAAATTCACTTAATCTAAAAGTAAGTCCGTGCCTAGTTTAATCCGCCACGCTTGTCCTAACGCCACATTGGAAATGGCATCGATTATTATCCATAGCAACACATATAACAGCCTTGCGTTTTCCTATCGATAAATAAAGTTTATAGAGTTTTACATTTCTAAAGACAATTTTGTGACCATTGTGTGGTCATAACCAACTCTCACAGATCGTAAGACGAATTTTTTTATTATTCACTTAATCTAAAGTAAGTCCGTTCCTTGATTAATCCGCCGCTTTTATCCTAAGGCCACAATGCAAGTGGCATCGATTATTATTCATAGTAGCTCATATAATTTCGTTCTATTAATCCTAGAAATAAATGTATTTCAAAGAGTTTCTCCTTATAAACACAATTTAGTGACCATTATGGTGTCATAGCCAACTCGCACAGCTCGTAACACGTATTTTTGTAAATTCACTGATTCTAAAAGTAAGTCCGTGAGTTGATTAATCCGCCGCTTTTATGCTAAGGCCACAATGCAAGTGGTATCCATAATTATTAATGGTAACCCATATAATTGCGTTTCCTTTATCCTAGAAATAAATCAATTTGATAGAGATTCTTATAAAAAAAACAATTTAATGACCATTAAATAGTCGTATCCTACTCTCAAAGCTCGTAAAACGTATTTATGTAAATTTACGTGTGCAATGCTGTTAGTGTTCGGAAGTTTCTAAGTAAAGCTACTTCGTGTGCAGTGTACAAGTGAGAGGCAAAAAGTCTGTTTCCTACGATATAGGCCTAGCAAAGTGTGCAATGCTGTTAGTGTTCGGTAGTTTCTAAGTACAGCTACTTCGTGTGCAGTGTACAAGTGAGAGGCAAAAAGTCTGTTTC
>JAGDQP010037963.1:0-13446 GCA_022664845.1 Lepisma saccharinum
CGTCTCCACCCAGTCTATTAAGTACAAAAGTGACACTTCCTAATAAAGATCTGAAAGCTATCAATGATTGGTGCGTCGGTAATGGGTTACTAGCAGGGCTCGAAATGGAAATTTTCACGAAACGGAACGCTTGATTTTCGTTAGTATGGTGTTGTCTTTAGTGTATGATTAGGGGTCATTCAGTATTACGTTAGCACCGAGGGGGTTCAAGGTTTCTTTATATTTGCTGATCTTCCATGTGTTAGAGATAGAACATGTGTTCAATTTCACTTACAAGGGGGGATCTAAAACGAGTAAAAATGTACTGAAGTTGTACTTCAACGACCCCTTATTACAGCAACGAGATTAACTAGTGATGAAATAATGAGCCTTTTTACGATTTACATTTACGTAAATATCAAATGACAACAGAAATTAAATACAACTGTTCTGATGACATTTCTAAAATTTAAGGAGACAGAAATCGGAAATGTCAATCGGAGGGGAGGGGGGGGGATTTTGAATTAAATGTACACTTAGGTTCAAAAATTGGTCAATGGATACACTCTCTAAGTTCGATATGTCGCACAACATAACAAAATCAAGTCGCTATTCGATAGAGATTTAAAATAAATATTCCATGCATTGTGCTTTCCACTTGTACACTATATTTGCTCAGTATTTGGCATATTGTAGATCTTTGTGATGTTGAAAAGTTTTCCATCGGCCATTTTTATGACTATAAGATTGAATATACTTCATATCAGCTTATCCAATAAGTCATTTCGTATATTTACACCGTGAGAGAACAAACGATAACTTACCTGAACACTACCGTTAGTCAGGAAAATGGTCTCCAACAGTACCATCTGTCAACCAGTTGTTGAATCCTCCGCTGAAAGAAGTAACCGGTTTTGGAGGCAAAGAACTGGGTTAATGTTCGTCGCACGTCATCCTCATTTAGCAGTGTTTTCCTGGAAAGGTGGTTTTGCAGACTGCGAAAAAGACAGTAGTCTCTTGGTGCAAGATCTGGTGAAAACGCCGGGTAGAGGAGTTTCTCCCAGCCACATTCCTCGATCTTATGTTAGCACAGGTCCTTCTTGCTATGTGTGGGCGCACGTTATTACCGTGGATGATCACCGTTGCGATTAACCAGAACAGGACGTTTAGTCCGTAGGTGTTCAAGCTGCTGATAGTAGACATCTGTGTTGAAGGTCTGGTTACGTGACAAGAGCTCAAAATGGATTATCCCACAGATATCCCACCAAACACTTAACGTCACTTTGCAGGGGTGGAGATCGTGTTTTGGCACAGTTCCCGCGCCTATTTAGGTACCCACTGCTGTTTGCGTATAATGTTATGGTAGAAGACCCATTTTTCATCCCCTGTCACCATTCTGTCCAGAATCGGCTCACGTTTGTGACGGGTGAGCAGGGAACTGTAGACAATGAACGGTCGAATGGGTGACATGCAGTTCGCTGGCTAGTTCTTCAACACTTCGCATTGGATTTACCTGCACCGCTTCCGCAGAGCATCTTTGTCCACCTGCACAGGTCCCCCTTCTCGTGGCTTATCGGTGAGCTTGGTCTCAAGACTGAAACCTCTGGAAGCACCTCTGGAACTTTCGTGCATCCACAGCACCCTGACCATATACGGCATTGATGTTTCGTGCCTCTGCGCTGGTTGGATGTCTCTGGTGAAATTCATACAGCATTACATACCGTGTGTGGTCACAGACACTGCTATGATCAAACACAAGCCATACTTCCAAAAGATGGAGTAGACCGTTCTCCCACACATTGTTGCACAATCAATATGACTCAGTTATGGCACATGCCGGGTGCCATAACACATGAGATATATTCGCACATGAGATGGCGTCATTGCAGCGATCATCACACATAGGACATTACTTATGGGATAATCCGGTACTTTGTCTTAACACTTATTTTAAAAAAAAATCTCTATTTGTGCAAGTGAAAGATTTTTCTATAATACTGTGAAAATAAGTATTTATCTTTTCGTATTTTACATAATTATGATCAAGTAATGGATTTATTGTTTAAGTGACTTAAAAAATTAATCGAGGCAAACAAGAAAAGACGTCAGAAAGGTATTAAAAAGAGAATTCAAGGAGAAACGAAATACTACAGAAGGGTGCTGGTTGCGGTTTCAGTGTTCTGTATTTGTCTCTAACTTACTAACAAGCAAGGTACATTTTTGGGTAATGGGAAGAGAAATGTTAATGTGGAAGAGGAAAATAACAGATTTGCACACGTGGGGTAGAATGCAGGAGGAAATGAGAGTCAACTGTGATCACCTTTTCGCAAGTTCCTCGCATTTGTTGTCGTCAAAGTGTTCTTGACTTCATCTACTCCACATCCGCAATATCCACAAAGTATTGGATTTCGTTAAATTTGAACCAGCGGGCGCTTGTTTGAACTATACTCAGATTTTCTGATTTATGTGGAATAGCTGTTGTGGTATATGCGAAATAGACAGCTTTTTGCTTGTCGTTTAGAAGTAGTTTACGGCTGAACCATTCAGTGCAAAAACACTGAACTAGCTCAAACTGTTAAGAATGGGCAGAATAGTTTAAGAATGGTTGATTCGCGAACGACACATCTCTAGTTAGAAATATCTCAAATAATACTGACGAACCGCAACGGTCCGTTGCCATTTCTGACGAGACGGAACAAGAAGGTTCCAGACATTCACGAACCGGAACAGCGTTCTGGTTTGCTCCCGTCCATTTCGAGCCCTGGTTACTAGTTAACCCACAAAAATGTACATTCACGATCAAAGGAACAAAAAATAACCTGAAGAATATATTTCCTGATGAAATTAAAGTGAACATAATGAACGTAAATGTTCCACATTCCAAGGCGGTCAGAAATCTAGGAGTCCAGATGGACGAAAATCTTACCTGGAGCTCTCATGTGTCCACCCAGTGTACAAAAGCTCTGTCAACCCTGCGGTATCTTTATAAACTACGGGAATACTTCACGAAAGAGACTAAATTCTATCTTGTCCGAAACCTTATCCTATCTCTTTTCTATTACTGTGATGTAGTCTACGGACCGGGCTTAACCCTGAGTAAGGCAATATCTATACAAAAAATACAAAATGCCTGCGTAAGATTTAGCCTTGGATTTCATAGACCGGAACATATACCACCAAAATTGAATAACGAAAATATGCTTACTATGTCAAGGAGACGTAACTTGCACTATTGTTGTTTAATATTTAAACTTTTTTAAAAATAAATCCCCCCTCTACCTAGCAAATAAACTTAACTCTTGAAGAACTGTTCATCACTACACAACACGTAATAGTAACGCCCTTAATGTCCCCCGTTTCAGACTCTGCAAAACAGCGGGTCTATTTTCTGTTTCAGCAGCAAGAACATGGAACTCTCTGCCAATCAGTATTACAAATTCTACCACCTACAGTGCGTTCAAAAATATGGTCAAACATTTCCTCCATCGGAAGCAATTACTAAGCTCAAACTCTTATAACCCAACCTGACAATTTCACTCATTGGTATTGTGTAATTAGAATCATTGTATATTTGTAACGGCTTTTTTTTTTCACTCTCCTCGTAGATATGTAACTGTTGACACCAATAAAAAAAAATGTGTGTGTTTGGTGTCTGTATGTGTGTGTGTGAGAGAGAGAGAGAGAGAGAGAGAGAGTGCATTTAGTATATAGGATTGTTTATTATTATTACTATTATTATTATCATTATTGTGCATTATTCTTTTATCATTCTTTTTTTTTTGTATTGTATTTCGCTTATATTACCAACATTGTATATTTCATGTAATTCTATTATTGTTGTATTGCCCTTACTAGTGGCTAATGTGCACTATTCTTTCTTTTTTTCTCTTATTGTAATATTGTAACCACTCTTATTTTGACAAGGGTTAGATGGCAGAGCAGCCATAGGCTGAACCTCGCCCGCTTCAACAAAGACCATTTCAATTCAATTCAATTCAGTATTAGAAGGAACCTTCGAGAGTTAGATGTTCGTGATTAAAATTGGCCTGATGTTGCCCAGGATAGAATCCAATGCCGAACGTTTGTAACTGCGGCAATGAACTTGCAAGCTCAGTAATACATATATAGAAAGAAAGAAAGAGAGAATTTTACTAGGTATTAATTGTGTAAGAAGTACATATTATAGTTTTGTTTCTCAGAGTGTATTCTTGAAATACTCGAAAATAATATTTTTGATATTTTTGTGTCATACTAGATATTATGAGAGTAATAAATATAATTACATTATCGCGAGTGTATGAAATAAAACAATAAATGCCTGAAATAACAGAAGACTCAGTTCTCGAAAACACATAAAGCGGCGATAATTAGTCGCCATGCTGACTACTTGATAGCCTCTTTGAACCAAAACATTATATATATACATATACAGGGAATGGACAAAAATATCTAAAACCTTTTTTGAAAAAGTGTGAAAATCATACCTAGTATGGTGTGGGGCCTCCTTTTGCGTTCAAAACAGCTTGGATCCGACGTGGAATGGACGTATACAGCTCCTGAATCGTGGTGTGTGGAATGTTGTACCATTCTTCCTCCAAAACATGCTCAAGTTCCTTAAGGGATGATGGTGGAGTGTAATGAGACCGAACACGCCTTTCTAACACAGACCACAATGGCTCAATGATGTTCAGATCTGGTGATTGTGGGACCCAGGGGAGGTGTGATAGCTCCTGGTCATGCTCGTCAAACCATGATTGCATCGTTTTTGCAGCGTGACAGGGTGCCAAATCATTTTGGTAGATGCCATCACCATCCGGGAACAATGTGTGGGCCATGGGTAGAACCTGGTCCCCCAAAATGGCCTCATAAGCCTTAGAATTCATCATTCCATGCAGGGCTATGATGGGACCTGCAGAAAACCACGATATCACTGCCCATACTGTAACAGAACCACCCCCATGCTTTACAGTTGGGCGCAGACAGTCTGGATCATAGGCCTGCGACGGTGTTCTCCATACGTAAACACGACCGGTTGTTGGAAACAAGGTGTAGGTCGATTCATCGGAATACATTACGTGTTTCCACTGATCAAGCGTCCACTCCTTGTGGTCGTTGCACCACTGGATACGCCGCTTCGCATTTACTGCTGTGACCAGAGGTTTGGCGATCGCGGCCCTGCCATGCATTTTCATTATATGAAGTTCGCACGCACTGTTTTTGATGAAACCGGGTTCTGTAGGCCGGAATTGAGTTCAGACGTAATTTTCATTGCAGTGGTCTGCTTTTTAGCTGCTACAATCCGTTTTAATGCCCTCCTGTCCCTATCGGACAGGATTGTCTTTCGACCACTATTGTGCTTTGCAGACGTTGTTTGCCCATGCATTGTGTATGCCATCGTGACATTGGACACAGTGCCTGTCGATACCCCCACAATGGTCACCACTGTTGTCACTGAAGCTCCAACCAGACGGGTACCAACGATCATGCCCCTTTGGAAGTCTGTCAGGTCGCCCATTTTACCGCACCACTTGCACACCACGACACTCACAGGTGAACTGGGTACTGCTGACGGAAGAGGAAGGTCCACATGACACATTGAAAACAAAACACGATCGGCAACCGGAACACGTAGTGTACAGTGGCGGGCCACACTTACGTGTCCTGTATGACATGTTTTTAGATTTTTTGTCCAACCCCTGTATATATATACCACCAACCAAAACACACACACACACACACACATATATATATATATATATATTGTAATACGCAGCCATATTCAATCCACTACTGGATGAGGCCTCTCCCGGAGGGAGGAGGTGGTCTACTGATCCCAAGCTGACCAGACGTGTTGGGACAGGAGAGCCGAAGCTCTCAACTGTGATCGCTACCTCTTTATTAAGGTAGCTCCCCAATTGGCCTCACAACGCTCGGTGGACGCTGCACAGGCAACATAATCTGGAGTACTGCAACGGTCAGTTCAAGCACTGACCAGACCCAGAGCTGGTGGCATAAATAAAAATAAAATAAAAATATACACTCGTACGATTTTTGAATTTACCCTTTGTTAATATATCCTACAGAGAGACCTAAACATGCACGTTCGGGGAGGAGATATTATGGATTGATAGTCATCAAGCAAAAATACATCTACTAGAACATTGCCATGTATGACCGGACAGAGTAATTAGTTAAACCAGTTTAATATATTCTTTTATCTGCTGTTAACAATTGCTATTTCCACTGAATAACAGTAGAAGAGGGAAGCAAGCGTGGAACTTCTAAACCGGTTTTATGGCCTGTAGAAATACTTGTCGCAGGTTGTGGTGCTTGAAGAGATGTGTTAAAGGGGTAAGGGAGGTGCCCGAGAACTATGGAGGCTGTATATGTAATAATGGAGAAGATATGCACCAATCAAATATTTTTTAAAAATTATTATTATATTTTTTTAAATATTATTTTTAATTTGTCCTCCGCCATTTTGTTGTTCGCTGGCGGCCCGCAAGCGAAGATAGAACCCGGTGCTAAGCGCCTATCGGAAAATTATACAACCTTAAGTGGATGAATACATTAAAAAAAAGAATCTTTTAATGTTTTCAGTGTATCAGACAATATTTTTTATTAAGAAATAATGTGAAACTCATCATTTTATTTTTGGGTGGGAATCATATTATTTTTAACGTAGAATGCTTATACATTCGCCGTCATCGCGAAGCACAGAGTTGGTGTGTCGTGCATATACAAGATCCATTGCTCAACTAATGTTGTGCTGTAATATCATTCGATGTTTGGGGTCACGGCTAACGCATGCCCAGAATTCTTGGTTTGCAGTTTTTGTGATTACAGGAATATTTATTTCCTTTTCAACTTTGATAGCCAATAAGAAACTACCATTTGAAATTATATTCTTTCGGCTTTTAGGAAGAGAAATTTTGTTTGAAAGTACAGATGGGAATTCCACTAGTTAAAGAATCGTTCTTTATAGCTTTTTGTATATAATTACTTTTCAACGGAGCTCCAATAATACATAAAGTGGACAAAAAGAGCGGTGCGAGGGTTTGTTTGTTTCAATGATCGGTAATAAAGTGTCTATAAAGAAAATAGCACCTCATTGCCTACTGTCGCCAACTTGTCTAAATTGCGTAACGGTTATGAAAGGCTAACCATTTCTTTAAAAATAAAAGAATATAGCGGTATGCGTTTTGAAATTGATTTTTAATGTGGATGAAAGAATTATTGCTTGAGTTCTGTGACATAATGATGATAAAAAAACTTCTGAAACACCAGCTTTGGAGAAAACGATAGACAACAATAATTAAAATGCTCAGATATTTATGATCCATCCATTTTGAGTAACAGTAGAAGGATAATGGTGACTGAATTGTTTATAACTTTAAGAATTCTTTAGACCCAACTATTTGGACAGTATTTTTAGAAAATAGATTCATTGTTAATATTTTCGCTTTGCTTTGAAGCTATTTCTTATTCTTCTGAAATGTCTGTTTGATAAATGTAAATAAGATGTACGAAGATTATTGGAACCTTAATTGAAAACACAACGTCATCTTTATTGATCATTTGTTTTCTGATAGACATGAGAAATTTTGGAGGGAAATGTATATGCAGGAACTTTGTTGAAGAAAATTTTGAGATGCATATAAATATCAGGAACTAATGATGAACTATTATTATTGGCCCTCATTTGTTTGAATGTGAGCGAACCTTATGATTTTGTACTGACCTTTGATATTGTTAAATTATTATTAAGAATAATAATGGGTATTCTACAGGAAGGCAGGTTTTAACCTGAAGGTGTTAGAGCAAGGTGATCCAACTGTGATTTAACAATGACTTTTATTACGTGTAGATATTAATATTGTCCTAAGAATGGGGCATGCACTTTAGTGTGTGTACTTCTGTTGTTTGCGCGTCTATGAATTAAATATATTTTTATGTGAATGGGGGATGTGGAGGTAGGACTAGCATATATTCTCACTTATAGTCTTATGCTGGATCATTTTTACCTTGTAAAACTGCCGAACAATTACGAAGGATACTTTCCTAATCAATTTGATTGTAAAAGTTTAATTGTAATAGTCACAAATTAAGGGCCTTAGTAAACATTGTTTTTAACCACTTTAATATTTCAGATTGAATTTATTTATAGTCGGACTGAAGCTTAAAAACGTTGGAGGGGGAGAGGATATTAAAAGCGATTTTAATGGAATCTGTGATCCATGGTAATACAGATTATGTGCAGTTGTAGACTAAAACTCTAGAAAAATTTGATGTCGGTATCAGGAATCGAACCCAGGTCAGCGTAATTTGAGATGATCAAGACAAATACAATGGAAGAATTGAAATAAAAAATGTTTTTTTATTGTTGATGATTTGTATTATGTTTTTTGGTGCAACTGATTATAATTGATCTTCGGCTCTTCCGATTACAAATCGAATAGTTTATCGTAACTAAATAAAATACTGATGCTTAATAAATTATTAAAATCCATGATGATCGGTTTCGGCAGGTTTTGACCTGAAGGTCTCAGAGCAAGGTGAGATGGTGGTGATTTATCAGTGTGTTTTATTAGTTGATGATAATGTCGTAAGGATATAACTTACAGTTTAACATGCGTACCTGTATTGTTTGCCTGCTGAAATTAAATATATTTTTATGTGAAGAGGAATGTAGAGGTACACATATTTACGGGTTATTTATGTTCGAAAATGAGGAGCAATAGAAAGCAGACTATGAATAGCAATATAATATATATGAATAGCAATATAATGACAGCAATATAAAGCAGACTATTGTATACTACTATGAGTAGTATTCAATTTGATTGTAATAGATAAGTGAAACTGCTCTGAAAATGAGAATGTTGGTGGAATTTGAAAAAACATTGCCATTTTGTTTGCCACTTTTTAATTGATATTTGTTCCTGTAGTTGAATCATAATCTTGACTGAACGCATACTGACTGAGAGCACACCGTGAATCAAACCTGGACACACAACGGATAATAGAAATAAAGATTTAATATAAAATATACGTATTGTACACTTTTGATTTACTTATGATGCTGAGACATTTTAATTATTTTTTACCTTTAGCCATCTTTTAAGTATGGTCGACATAGTATAAGACAATATTGAGGAGTGGAAATGCATTTCAAACATGTGTTTTTCCTAATTTCTAAAGTAATATCGAGCTCCCCTTAAATATATTAAACACTTGTCCCTTGACATCAGTCCATATTATTGTAAAATATTTTTAGTCGTCCAGGCATACACAATGCCCTAGCACTTATTTTGTATTGTGCAAATGAGAAAATAGAGTTGAATTTAGTTTGACTTGAAGTTGGGTAATATTGTGGAATACGAAACCACATGTTTTACTTTGGCCCTTGCACATAGGGATAGAATCTTGTATTTAAGCTTGATTGTTGATATTTGCATACACGAAGTCTAATTTGACTGTATTATTAAACGAGATCTGAGAGTGCATGAATAGACGCTTACGTTTTATCGAACGATCCTTAATTTTAGCTTTAAAATATTTTATTTATTTCTTTATTACGACTATCGTTGATATCGAAGTTGAGAAGATTTAATGTTAAATTATTACATTTAATAACTAGCCGCAAAAAACTTTTAAAATTATAGCATTAGATTCTGATATTACAGCCCTACAGACTGAAAGTTTTAGTGGAATAACTGGTGTGAGGATTGTAAAGAACGCTGTCACATCGTCTTTGAATCAATTATCAAGTAAATAAGTTTCAATTTATGCTGTCCATTGATATGAAGTCTAATACTATATGGTTTTATAGAAATGAGATAGCATTTTACTACATTGAAAAAATACTGATTGGCGAACAAGTTACTGGTGGTGTTGATGAATGAATAAGAAATCAATATGAGAACATTGAACGAAATCCTATTGTCCTTTGCTTAACAAGTAAACATGGAACCTTATCTTGCATAAACCTTATTTTATATGGAAAATTAAAAAATTGTATATAATTATATTTTAGGCAGACTATAACCTTTTATTTGCTGCTTTTGCATTAATTGGGTAGATGATTAACACAGAAGAGTAATAAAAACAACAGACATATACACGATTCAAGCTTATATTTATAATAATAATAATAATAATAGTAATTTAGTATAATCACACCTAATCATCTACAAGTAATAGTGTCCGATCTCAAACACAGGTGTCCGAGCATCATCAGTTTGCTAAGACATTTGCTTGGAACGCCGACCGCCGCCAATTTAATGAATGCTAACTGACAACGATAACATTTTTGTACCGGGCGGAAATAATCTAAACAGCAGTGATAGTTGTAAACCATCTCGAGCGATAAGGTTAAAATATTACGGCATGTAAAGGAGGTCTGATATTTGAAGAATTGAATTTTAACTTTCCTATTAATATTAAATATACGTTTTTTACAAACTTTTGTGTAAATATTTTTTAAAAATCGAGCTGAAACTCAAAACGTTAGAGTTTCTATTAAGAATACTTGTAATTATTTTATATGAAAGAGAAAAGAAATATGTTATTTTTGAAAAATACTTATCTACAATCTTCTCAAAGTAAATCTGTTTGAACTTTGTTATAATAATTAAAAACTTATAGCTGAAAGCTATGATAGAGGGAGAAAATAATTGTCTGTAGGATCGCTGCTATTTTAGGGGGAAATCGGTTCATTGTTTGTAGAAAAAATCTTGTTTAGGCTTATGTTTGCTAGTATTGAATTGTTTTGCGGCAAAGGACTAAAAACTACCATATTGTTTTTATTTCATTGCTGACACTATCACATTAATATCTTATAAAGACTCATGTGGAGTAGAAGCTTTTTGTATATATTTTCGTTAAAATAATATTACTATAATTGAGATACAACATCTTTCATGATTGCTAAATGAACGATGTATGATTTGCAGACAGTTTCCGGAGACAGTAAAAGAAAAACATTACTTTTATCCTAATTATACTCGTAAATAAGCTATTAGATTGTGCGGTAAAATGACCATGGAGACAGTTGTTCTTTGTGGAAAGATTTGTAAAGAGATAGTGAATGGTATTAATTTATGCTTCCTAGTAAACCAACCCTTCTATAGATCATTAGAAAACAGAAAATGGAATCTGTATACATAATATTGTATATTGATGAGGTTTTTCTATTGAAAGCTAAGGTTGGAAAGTTTTCTTTCATTAGACCTTAAAAGAAGAAAAGGAACGGCGAAGTGTAACATTACTTTTGCTTAAAGAGACTTTTGGTATCTAGTGTTTGTTGTACGTTTTCCGCTTAATAATTTAGAGCCTTTAAGGAATAAGGATGAAAAGAGAAATAGTAAGACATTTGCTAATGTTCTAACAGTACAGGGTTGCTTTGTATGAATATATTGTTTTAAGGGAAAAGTAAGAGGAAAGATCAGCAGGTGGTATAAATAAGTACTTGTTGTACCTAGTGATAAAGACACAGATGTATTGGTGGTGGTAGAATTTCCTTTTGTATTAAAGAAAGGAAAACCTTTTTGCTAATGAAATATGACTTACTCTTTTTTATTATTGGTTTTACTTGGTAACATTCTTTTGCCTCTGTTGCATTGTAAATAATTCAGAGAATAAGCATATCGTATTTATTATCAATAGAATTTGAAGATTTCTATCTATGTACTTACTTACCTATGTATAGAAAGGTACACAGATTTTAAGTTAAAGTAAGCGCTGATACTTCATATTTGACAGAAAGTCGGAAGGAAAAAAAGAAGAAAAAGGAGAAAAATGGTATGACCCATTAGTTGAATATTTTTGCACATTTATTGACTAGTGGAATTTACTGAAAAATGAAAACTGGGTTGGTTGTTGACAACTGTCAAATTATAGTATTCATTGAAATAGTAATTTCTGCTTTCACCTTTTGGAAAAGTGGATAGCTGTTTCTAGAAAATCTCTAGCTGTGTTTTAATAGCATATATATACCCTTTTGCTTTGAAATAGCCTTACAGTCTATCTTACTCGTACTAGTTGACCTGTTCAAGGAAGAGGAAATCATCATAAGAGTTGACATTTGTATACACGTGAACATGGAATAGTATCATCAAACTTGTAAGTTGTAAATATTTTTCTTACGTTAACCCATTTTACTATGTGAGCTGAAAATCGATTTTTTATAACCTTTGAAGATCAAAAACAATCTGAGTTGTGAACTTAATATTGGAGGAGTTTATATTTAAACTATTGAATATTATGTCTTTACTCAGAAAAATTTAAGATAACTTTGAGCAGAGCTTATTTCTTTATAAACTATTTATTTTAAATATATTTCAAACACAATTATTGACTAATGAACTAAAAATACTATATTATAATTTAATCATTTGTTTTCAAATAGATTTAGCTTGCTTTTATAAAAGTTTTAAGCTTTATTTTGTACGGTTTGTTTTATTAATTTTAAACAGTGGTTTCTTACAATTTGCCTTTTAACAATTAATATTCAACCCAGGTCTCTGTTAGAAGTTGAACTTAAACCCTCAGGTCATTGATCTAATGCTATAGACCACAGCGCTACCTAATTATCATTAGCTAACTTTAAGTGAATAACTCACTATGATTGCAAACTTTTACTTTCAGACTGTGTATATATATATATATTGTAGCCTCCTTCTACCGGGAATCGAGGAGGTTGAGTATCATCCTGACATTCGCCTGGTGCGTCTAAAATTCTTACCCTAAAGATACGAATACAGGATGTACTCCGGGGTTTAATTGGTAGCTACAGAAAGGCAAATAATACTGAAAGGAGTGACACTAGGCATAAATAAATGATAAATAACGAAATTACAAAAAATAGGGGATTTATTGCCCTTTCACAAATTATGGGCTTAATCATAGCTGACGGACAGAATGGATCCCACCAACGACCATGAATAGCTAAACCAAGACATTCTAATCAGAACTCCACTTACCCTGAATCCTGACCAGACGAGAATGGGTCGACGCTCCAACGGCGGACTTCCAAATCAGGGAGGGACGTCTTCCTGAGCTAACTGGCCTGTTAACTCAACAGCGAAGCCCAGACATTGAACCACCAGGTCAACGAATGGCTTAAATGGTAGATCAGGGCCCGCAGACCGGGCGACTCAGATGGATAGATCGACGGGCAGAATGACCTGTCTAGAAGAGAAGAGTCGTCTATGATCGAATCAGAGTAGACCTGCTAGTAGTCGTCTGTCCACGCTATCTCAGTTCTCTCTTCCTCCTCTTTTTCTCTTGCCTCCGTATTTATGTCTGCCCAAGAATTATTGGAATTTCTTCCTGGTTGGAACGATGAACTATGGTGTGATAATTCAAATTGTTTCCCGTCTGGGGATTTCAGTGGCGTTCTCCAAAGTGTGTTACCCCTCTGTCCACAATATATATATATATATATATATATATATATATATATAT
>JAGDQP010037964.1:0-15488 GCA_022664845.1 Lepisma saccharinum
AAAAATGGCTTTAACCACATTTCTGTAAAATACAATAAAAAGACCTCAATTATACTGTTTCAGTAATATATGACTTCTAATGTAATTTAATTTATAGTCCAGCAATAGTAATAATAATTACAATTTATAATAGGTATGAACTGTTATCTGGTACTAAAAGCAGTGACGTCGCAAGGAAATCAACTTTGCTTTATTTTGTAATGAGTTTACCGAAAGTTTATCAATTTCACTGTTCTGATTAATTATCTAACAAGCTAAAAATTTGAAGCGAAATCACGTACGGTACCTACCTAATTCAGACTGCGGATTCAAGTAGTCTCGATATGTGTTTGTTTTCCTGGATATTTCTCCACCGAGATTGCCCCAAATGGAATCGACACCCAATGATCTCATATCCTGGAAATGTCACGCTGATCGCTTCATGAGCTGCAGGTTTGAAGCGTAAATGGATCGATTCAAATTTTTTCAGCTTATAAACTTCTTATCATTTCCCACAATGCTTGATAAGTTTGCTTATTCTTCCCCGGCAATAACGCATAGCATAGAGGCAAATAAAATCCATTTTTGTATGCGTGAATAGTATACAACTGATGAAAATGACGAGGAGCATAAGAAAAGGTACCGTCAGCGTAAATCTCAACATCACCTATCTCACATCTTGCAAACACCCTTTCACTTGTCAATGAAGTCACACACACACACACAACAGAAGTCAGAACATTTTCAATTTTCAATCTGACAACATTGCTTTTTTTTTTGGCTCAATCCTTTAAATTATGAGAGCTTGTCAGCCGCTTATGATATACCAAAACCTTTGTTGGGAAGTGCATTTACAATTTGATGTGTATTTTCTTGTCATACTTTTCTTGCAATTTGCGATTCATAGCCTAAGAGAACAGCATGCATGTCCACGACTGTAATGTAATTTTGAATAATGTAAATTAAACTTACTTATCTGTACTAAGCGCATTTTCAAAAATGCTTTTGAGACCCCCTTATTTTATCGACCAGTGTAATTCTCTCTGCCTCCTTGGTTTACCCTGCCTCACGTGATGGAATAAAAGTAAGTCTAATAACACAATGATTATCAGTCAGTACGAGTATCATTTAATACATTTAATACATGTTTACAAATAATTTGTATTAATAACTTCTAATCTAATGAATATATGAAGCTTCTAAAATAGCAATGACGTATACATCAACATGGTCATTTTTACTCAACTTGTGTGTCAACGTATTCTATGAAGCTTCCACTATAATCCCTGGGAGTGTCGTTGGTTTATGCCTCTACGATACGAGTGAAATTACAGTTCAAATACAAGCAGTGCTAAGGGATTTTATGACGTTGTGAAAGTTAACATGCATTTATCTCAAAACGAACAAATGGCGCATAGGTTGTTGCTATTTTAGAAGAATCATATCTTAAAACTAATTTCAACATTGCATTTATGAAACTCTTGTTGTCCAAATTGATATGTCACATCACCACCTATCCATTAAAAACTATATTCCGAATATTCGTTGTGTTTATTTATTTTGGACATGACGATCATTTCGTAAACCTTGCTGCTCACATCGTCAGGTGATTTGGTTTTGTGAGCAGCAAAGCTTACGAAACGATCGTCGGGTTCAAAAAAAATAAACACAACGAATATCCGGAAAATAGTTTTATTGGTAAAATGTTAGACATACATTGCTTAGTGGTAGAGCGTTAGCGTTGCATTCGGGAGGTCGTGCGTTCGAAACCTACGGTGACTGAGATTTCTCCAGGCTTTTCCTCAGACATATCAGACAATTACCGGGCTGGCACCTTAAACATAGGCCCTGGCCGACACCTCCCCGATTTCCCCCCTCCTCTATCCAGGCCAAAGCCTTAGATGCCTAAAGGTCATAAATAAAATTCGATTCAGACACACATTGCGAAGTCTTAAACAGTTGAACTACCTAAAACGCCTAGCTCAACGTTCTCATACAGTTGAATATCGTAGGGCGAAAACTAAATAATGGAGCGAGGGAAGGAGTTACGATATCGTTAATACATCTAACATGTAGACGTGAATTGTGTAGATTGTTATGTTCCTATTACCGTTAGGTTATTTTTTAGTTCAAAATAGAAAAAAGAACGGACAGGTTGTAACCCATTCCTCTCCTTATCTGTTAACGTAGGCTTTTTACATACTTTACCTTTGATTCACAATGATTCGTGTTGTCTTCAAATCTTGCAGCGTTAATTTAACTTGTTTCCCGACGTCATATAATGATGAAATTTTGCATAGCGACGTAAGTCGGGTGACAATACATTATTCCATTGTTACTTTCATATATATTTTATACATTTTAAAAGCATATTTAAATGTTTTTTAATATGAACTTCTTTATCCTGAAATAAATACTAACCTGCAACAATGTTAAGTTTGACTTATTACAGAACACTCTAGGGTTTGGGTGATAAAACCCTGAAACAATTCGAAAAAAAAATTGTTTATGGATGGCTAAAATAAAAAGCATGGGGCGCCCTAATTGAAAAATTTATAAGGTGACTGTATATGAGAGCGCACCCATGCTTTTCTTTTTATTCACGCATAAACAAAATTATTTTTTACTTTTTAGTACGATTTTTTAAAACAAAGTATGTCTTTAAAAGTTTTTTTTTTTTAATTTTCTACTTGTAAATGTTTGCATCTTTGTAGAAGATTTGACAGAGTTCTGTCAGCAGAGCAACAGTCCAAAAACTGGATAAACATTTTTAGGATTACGCAAGAGGCAGGGATTGGATTTCTAAATACGCAATAAATCCAGTTTAGTGTAAGCATAATCAAATTAACGTAACATTACATATGCTAATGTACTTAAACCCGCGTTAAGTAATCTTGTAAAATCCAATGTGAAGGATGTGAAGCAGAAGTTATTAAAAGTTCCAGAACAATGACCATCCTTACCCACTGAAACAGAACCTAGAATACAACTTTCTCCGGTACAAATTATAAGGTGCCTTTCCTCGAAAATTACTACGTTACTCGCTTTCTTCAATCAAAATGTGCGAATATACAGACAACGGATTTCAACTTCTATATAGCATATTATTATTACAACCAGTGCCACTGTAGTGGCGTAAGTAACTGGCTCTGCGCCCTCCCTACCAAATGTCAGTTGATGCGCCCTTTATTACTACTGAGTCACAACATCTGCACCTACGCACTGCGGGGCGTGCGGTGTTGGCTCGTATGCCCCTGATTACAACTACTACCATTACTTCGCTAACTTTTACTGCTTAAATGAAGGGTGTTGTTAAAGAAAAATATCAACTAGCATATAACTAGATGTTATTACCTTTCTCACAATGAACCTTGTGTTGGTTAATGTTGAAATGAACACAGAAAAATTGACAGCTGCCTCGACCGAGACTCGAACTCGGATCTCGCAGTTGTCGGCTAGGTAGCTGAAAAAGGTAATAACATCTATTCTTTGGTGGTGCCGTGGTGGTGTCATTGGTAGCATACCTAGCCGACAACTGGGAGATCCGGGTTCGAGTCCCGGTCGCGGCGGCTGTCAATTTTTCCTGCATTAATTTTAGCATATAACTAACTACAAACAGTACCGTTTTCCGTACTTTTATTGGTACTGTCTATGTATGTTTACCAATAAAGTTAACGTTTCACTTTGAAAAAATTATTGCCTTATTTTTAAGTCATTTCGACACTCATCGGCAGTATTTGGTGATTTCTTTGTGCATTACGAAAGATTTATCAACATATATAACAGACATGTCTTCTGCTACTTCTTGGAGCACTTCTGACTCAAATAGAGCCTGATTTTTATGGCTCGGAAAAATGGTGGCGGCTCAGGGTGAGCCTTTCAACTTCAGTGGCATTCGAAAGACACTGAGCCTATCAGTGAGTGCTTACCACGTTGATTGAATCAGCTGCTGCGCCATTGAGGTTGGATATTTACTCATTCGGGAAGCTATGATAACTAATGACAAGAAAGAAAGTTGAATTTATTGAAATAAAACTTCCTTCGTAAGTGCGAAGGATGTTTATGGAACTAGTTCGTGAAGGAAACTGAAGAAAAACTTGATAAATAAATTCGCTTCTGTTTGTTATTGTCCTTCCTAATTAATTTCTCCGCTTTTTGTAATCTTTCTTACAAACAGAGTGGAAGAAATATCCAGACACATACGCTGTTCTGTGGAGTTACTTATGCAAAGTGGAGAGAAGGCAGGAAACACTTGATTGAAACGTAGCATGTTCCAATGGGCCTTTCGGGGAAAGAATTGGGCGTAATCATGATGAGAGAAGAAGGACGGTAAAGTGAACAGAACACCTGATACTATTAACCTTTGAGAAAGAAAGCAAGAGGAGAAAGAAATTGGTGAATGCAATCATCTTCTGTCCGTTTCAATCATTGTGAGAAGTGGAAAGGGAAAGAAAGTTAACCCTGGAACGGTACCTCTTGTAAATTTTACGACGGGTAAAATGTTTTTCAAATGTCGTTCATTAATTGTCTTCTAGAATGTACAAGTATCACAGTACCTTAGTATTACATCACCTTCTTCTCAGTAAGCGATTAGCCATTGTCGTATGAACTTCTGCGCCTCTACTGTTAGAGCACCGTCATAAAATTTACGAATGGTTAACGGTAATATGTTTTTTTTTTAAATATAGAAGACCTGTCATCGTTAGAGGATTTTACTTTTTGTAGCCTACTTCTCTATGGTTTATCTTCCTTTTCTGTAGAGTAGAATAAAATAGAATAGAATAGAATAGATAGAATAGAAATTTATTTATCTGTGTAGTACACACGGTACAGGTCGCGTGACCTGTGATACATAAGACACGTCATTGTCTCTATACACGAGACATGATGATATTTATTTTAAATTGAGTACAATCTACATCACAATAAATTATTACTTAGTCACATATTGCATAGTGAGTCATCACTGAAATAACCATTGACAGCATAATAACCCTTATTTACCAACATACTGAATAGCTCGGATTTAAATTTATTAGTATTGTCAATACTCTTGAGGTAATTGGGTAGTTTATTATACAGTGTAATACAGAGTAAACACTAGAATGAGTAGTTGCGACATATTATCTTTCTACAAACATGTTTTCTTTGTCGTGTATGATAAGTATGTATATTTGTCGTATAAGTAAATAGGTGGCTATAAACCTATGGACGCTAGGATGGTTCTTCGTGCAAAACCCATCTCGAAAGAAAGTGACGTCTCACATGGTTTTAAAACATACAGGTTACCACTAACCATTCGTAAACTTTACGACGGTGTTCTAACAAAAGATGGAATACAGAAGTTCAAACAATTATGACTAATCACTCGCTGTTAAGAAGGCATTGTCACAATTTTCTTTTATTTTATTTTAAAAGAAAATGAATGATTGTATGAATTACAAAAGGTTCCGTTAGTGTGTGTGTTGATATAAGGTTACTGTTCCAGTGTTAAAATGTCTGAGTAGTCAGGCAGTACACTATTTCTAATAGAGAGAAAAACCCTCCATGTACGATCGCGGTAACAAGTAACAAGTCATGGTAAAAGTTAACTAAAATGAACTTAAAAGCAAACACTTTCTTGTTGCTGTGGCGGTATAAGAGATGAAGCATTGACACTTGAGTCAGGTTTCGAGTCAGCAGTTTCGCTATTAACAGCTTATATCAATTAGGTTAATCGCAAAGCAAAGAATCTAATTCTTGAGTACGATAATGAACACCAGAACCGAAAAATCATGTGTGATGTAATGGTTATTCCCACAATTGGTTTCCGAAAGTCGTGATTGGACAGGAGTTCTATCTATAGAGACTGTGAAGAAATTCATAGAACCTTTGAAATAGAATGGATTAGTGATAATAGTACTTTTGAATACATAATTACTAATAAGCCCGATAATCATTCCTTTTGGAATCATTCCAGAAATTAAATATGCTAATTAGGTATCAATGCTACCTTTCCTAAATTTTTTCGTTTGTACTTTTGTGAGAGGATATTTTGTATCTACTTTTGACTTTTGTAGTGCTTTAATATGCTCTATTTTAACCGATGGAGAAAAATACGTTTCTTGACAAATAATCTTTCATCTTTAATAAGAATTTTCTTTCAGCTTCGGCTTCACCCATCCCGCACCAGAGAAGCTATTTGCTTCTGCCACTACTGTAATATCCGCTTTGGTCTTCCTTTGTTCCCACTACGTGTTTGCTAGACAATTTATTCAGCCTTTGCCCGTCAAATGTGTTTTCCTGTCATTGGTTTTCTAGTTAGTTTCGACGTTCCTTTGAATTTTTCTACCTTTGTCACTTGTTTCTCCACCATCTTCCTGTTTTAAACCTTATATTTATTTTTCTATTAATAATGATAATAATAATAAATTATTATTATTGTTATTAATATTATTATTAGACTTAAACTTGAATATTATAGAGGAATATGGTATCCGTCTACTAGAGCAGCAACTGACGGTATAGAAGCATTTTAAAAATGCATTTTTAGATTATTATGTAATTGACCTACCTTATAACGGTAGCGGCTATCCAGATTTGTGTTCATACTCCAATAAGGAACCTCTAGATGTAAGACGCAAGTTGAAAGATGGATAATCTGTATATGATGTGCTAGGTAATAGAGTAAAATTCAGCTATCTTTTGGAAAAAAAATAATTTTTTGGTACCATCACATTATCTTAGAAATGACAATTTTCTTACGACAAGGGAGCCCACTACCGGGCTACTATACAGAATGGTTAAGAATTTCAATTCAATGTACAAAAAGACAACCAGATTTTAATTATGATAATCTTTTACAGTGTTTATTTTTGTGAATGGGATTTATATTTATATTAGTATTGGAAGACATTAGCCCCAATGCACCTTTGTAAACAGGATACATCTCATACCAGATTTATATTTCTTTTCGTGTACAGTTTTTATCCTTTTCTTTTAATGTATTGAATTTTTGTACTCGTTACCTATGGAACATGAAACTGGCTGTAGCCACGAATATAAAATATCATCCCTCCTTCCTCATGAAACATATATTTGTAATCTTCTGTAAGCTTTGTAATAGCTGTAATAGCTGTTATATTGCAGACGTGTAACTTGTGATATACCAGGTGTATAAGCTTAAATCCGCTGCTTGCCCATAGATGGTGTTCGTGAGCGTATGAAGCTACCATGGGCACGCCAGACCTATTGTGTGGATGAGTTGGACCTCTGGCAACACGAATCAGTGCACATAATCAGCAAGTGCAGACAGCAACACACAGTGTTCCGTTGGTAAGCATGACTAGTCTTGTGCCAGAAAAAGGGCATATGCAGGAAGCTCTGCTTTTCTGCTTCCATTTGAAGAAATCGGCTACCAAAGCGCATCGAATGTTTGTGGAGGCCTATTGTGACAGTGCTTTAGCGGGAACAACGTGTCGAGATTGGTTTAGTCGGTTCAAAGACGGCAATTTTAACGTGAGTGACAAGAAGCGTGAAAATCGCACCAGGAAGTTTGAGGACCATCAATTGCAGGAGCTGTTGGACGAGTACGATACCCAACAAATGCTTGCCGAGCAATTGGGAGTTACTCAAGCAGCCATTTCCATGCGTCTACGTGCCATGGGAAAGGTTCAGAAGATCGGAAAATGGGTGCCGCATGAATTGACCTATCGGCAGCTGGAGAGACGCCAACACCCATGCGAAATGTTGCTCGCCAGACAAAGAAGAAAGTCGTTCCTGCATCGGATTGTGACGGGCGATGAAAAGTTAATATATTTCGCGAATCCGAAACGCCAGAAATCGTGGGTTGATCCGGGCCAATCATCAACATCTTCCTCGAGATCAAAATTGCTTCGGATGGAAGACGATGGTGGGATCAACAGGGTATCGTCTACTTTGAGCTGTTGCAACCGGGTCAAACTGTCAATGCCCACCGCTACCACAGACAACTGATCAACGTGCACCGTGCTGTGTTGAAAAAGGCAGGAGTATCAACAAAGACTTGACAAATTGATATTCCTCCACGACAACGCCCCATCGCACACGTCAAAAGTGGTCCAAAAATGCTTGGAGACACTTAAGTGGGAGGTGCTACCCCATCCCGCTTATTCACCAGACCTGGCCCCTACAGACTACCATCTGTTTGCGTCGATGGGCCACGCCCTCGCTGAGCAGCACTTTGATTCATATGTAGACGTCCGAAAATGGCTTAATGTGTAGTTTGCCTCGAAAGAGCAGGACTTTTTTTGGTGTGGTATCCACAAATTGCCCGAGAGGTGGGCAAAATGTGTAGCTAGCGAGGGAAAGTACTTTGAATAACTTGCTCTGTGCTTTCTATGAGCACAACATGTGTTTTGCTGACCAAAAAACAGCGGATTTAAGCTTATACACCTGGTATAGGCCTTGTTGCTGTTCATAGCACATAAATAAATGAATAAATGAAATTAAACTATTATTGGGCGACTCCTTAGCACCATTCCCGTACAAACCCTCTCCTATCATTGTGAACACGCTCCGGTGAAATGTTGCCCATTTTCTGTTCTGTTCGTGCACCTATCTTGGTACTCTACAATCTACTTTTTCTACATTCTTTTACTCTTAACTATTCTATATACGTTTACACCAAAGAAATACTGAATTGCGCACATTTCACACTACCAAACACTATTAGGGCCATGCGTACATGACTAGATCTTGGATGTAGAGATTTTCTTAATTTTGGCTGTTACATTGTCAGTTTCTTGAGTGAGTTGGATGTTACATTGTATGTTAGTTGAGTTAAAAGTTGTTTGTAATTTTGAGCATGACTATGGAAGCAGTACTTCGTAAAACCTCTGAGAAACCGTTCCACAATCGTACTTAAATTAGTTTCTTACAAACACATAATTTTACACAACGCTAAGAGCAAGGGCGCCCATCAGGGGGCGGGGAAAAGGAATTGCAAGTAGCTACATAAAATTATACTTTGTAAGATAGAAAAATTGTTTATGTTTTTCACTTTTATTTTATTTATTATCAACACAACAGATTTTATAGCCCAAATAGAATGTTGATATTTACGATGCTCATTTACAGACATTTTTATTACAATATTTCTAAATGCTTTGGAAAACATATCAATTCGATGCAAATTCTACATATTTCGTTGTAGGTAGTACATTTTCTCCAGATTGGTAACTTTGTCGTTATTACAGATCTGAACTTGGTGAAATGTCATCTTTTTCCTCAAAGTTTGGGAAGATGTCGACCTTAACCAAAACTTATTTTATCTTAAATTGAAGCAGAAAACGTGATTTTATTATTTTGCATTATTTTTCATTTTTTCCGTTTTTCAGTTTATTGGCCATTTTCTCGTTTTGGGGTCATTTTTAAGGATTTACTCTTATTTTCAACATTTTTTTCCTTTGTGTAATGGCTTACCTGTTTCGCACATACGAAAAGGAATGCTTAGGATTATAATACCAATGCTGGAGCAAAGATATGCTAGGTATTAGGTCAGGTCAATGGAGAGCAAAATGAAGAATTGTTTGTAACTGAAAAACAAGATGTTGTCTGAAATGGTCTTTGTCACTTGTTCTTTTCACCACTCCATAAATGCCTAGAAACGAATTAAGGAACTGACCGTGAAGAAGTGGAGCGAGGTGCATAAAACTGATAAATTTGATGTGGTGAAATCAGTTCTGGACAGTTTCAACAGAGATGCTGCGAGTGCTATCGCGATTTCACAAGACTGCATGGCTAAGTCACATTTGAAAGGATATTTGGTTTATATTAAGAACATCTTTTCTAGTTTCCAACTACAATAAGTTCGCTGGAGAAACGAGCTGAAGACATGCTTAGTTGCAGGTAAAGTAAGAAATTGTCGAGAAACATCTGTAGCTATGTGGAAGAAATTTTAGTCAAATTGTAACTGAGAAACTTTGAGGAATTTTAGAGAACAATGAAGGTTACTAAACTACACTGAAGATAAAAAGTATTTTGGAAGAACATTTCAGTTTGGACGTTTAAAAAGATGAATTTTTACCTGGAAACCTAGTTAACCTTAACTATGTCTCCTTGAAATCCGTAAGTATGGGGAGGAGTTCCTCCAAGTATCGAAATATTGTTCATGACATTCGACGATCCTTTCTATTTGAGAATTTATGAATGACAATGGTTGTGTACTACAATTCCGAATGGTGTCGGCGTGGAAAATAGTAATGGTTTTCTTAGTGAAATATTTGTAATATGTTTTTTCTTTGGCTTTTAAACGTTAATTTCATATCAAACGTGAAACCAAGATCTTTAACTACTTAATGCATACTTATGAATTTAATAATTAATCGATAAATCGTTTTATTTCTACTAAATGATAAAACTTCCTATTGACTGAGAGTTGATTGATAGAGCACCAGTTAGTAAAGTTGTCTAAATTATGCTGTACTTTTATGGCATCTTCCATGGAATTAATTTTAGCAAATAAGGTAATTGTTCCTGATATGGCCATGCTAAGGTTCGAGAATTTTTCTAGCGGCCATTTTGAAATAAATCAAAGCCATTTTATCTTCATCGTTTTCATGAGTTAATGGACTTTCATAGAAAAAATTCAAGCCACATGAAAATAGTTTTACTGGTCCAAGAAAGCGAAATTCCAAAAGTCTACCTATTGGCCATATCAGGAACATGTGTATATGATACGGCCACCCTTGTTCCATGTTATGTACATTGTGATATTTTCAGTTTCATAATGCAGTTCTACTAAAGCTGGAAGATAGATTCAGTGCCTGCCTGAGAGTCACCTGTATCCATACACAGAGTATCAACGTGATGAGGATCATCTCGATCAGACGACGATGACGAATCAATGACAATGGTTTGGTTGGCCATATCAGGAGCAAGTCAGCTTTCACGAAAATCGTTTGATTATGAGCAACTTGTAAAAGATACACCACCAATGACAACACCAATCGAAAGAGCATTAAAAACTTTACACAGTACAATCGCTTTCATGAAGAAGTCTTTCAGAAAACATCCATAAATCTAAGGAGACTTACCAGAGAAAAACAATAAGAGGTCACACGAAAAACAAAAAAGAAGCAACTACGCCATATTGTTCAACCTGGCTGGACGGGAAATGATCAAGTGACACACTTCCTGAATACTGATGCCATATAGAGGTTTTTTTGCTTAGCTTACTCACAATAGGGGGGTGGCCATATCAGGAACATGGCCATAAGACTGACACTTACCTTATTTTGAGGTCATCCACCAATAGCACTTTTTCATTATCCGGTATGAATTCCGCTAGGTTATTAATGAACAAAAGGAATAAAAACGGACCAATATTCTAGCCTTGCGGAACTCCCGACGGATATTCATCCTGTGCTGTATATTCATCAGATTTGTATTCCTTAAATATAACCGACTGCCAACGATTAATTAGGTAAGAGCACGTAAACCTAATCAAGAATGGTGAGAGGTGTTAGTGATTTAATTTACCTAGTAATACAGTGTGATTAACTCTGTCAAACGCCTTTTCAAAGTCAATATAAATCACATCGACTTGCTATCCATCGTCCAAAGAGTTTGTAAAATCTGTAACAATTCCAAGGTGATGAAATTTTTGTGAAACAAAGTCACGTTGTTTAATTGAGATAACTGTCTTCACATGATTAATAATTCGTTGACATATAATCTACTCTAAGACTTTTGCAAAGGCTGGTAAGATTGCCATAGACCTGTGGTTGATAACTTCTCGTCTGTCGTTTGTTTTTGGTATTGGACAAACTAAAGCAGATTTCCTTTTATTAGGGAAAATACATGCTTTTATTTTCTAGTTGAACTCAGTCAATATAGGAGATATTTAAATTTAAATATGTCAATACATCTTTGACTATACAGGAAGGTATGCCATCAGATCCAACTGTTGATTTGGATTTTGCATTCTTGATAGCCTTTTCTATTTCATTCAAATGTATTTGGTTAACAGTATTCCAATTTCTTCGTAACCCCTAGAATTACTATCAAAATTACTGAACGGTTGAGAAGAGAATACAAAAGCTAATTGGAAATGCTGTGGAAACGTATTAGCTATTTCTTTATTGTTACACAAATCCCGACCTTCAAAATTTAGTATATCAGGAGGGAGATGTTTTGTTTTGTTTTTAATAAATGTCCACCTTTGACCTGAATCATTATTTATATTATGTTCAGAATTTGATATAAAGCTCTTATAGGTTATTTTTATGTCTTTCTTGACTTCCCCACGCAATCGAACAAATTCCTGACAGAGAATTTAAAATTTTCAATTTTGTATGTGGATTTTATGTGGTAAATTATTTTAACGATGAGTTTCCTAATAATGTCTTTAGTAAACTAGCATGCATACTTTGAGACATAGTTTCTTTTACTCCCACTGAAGTGGAGCGCGCTACCGACTAGGCTACGCAAGAGGCTCATATATATGCCACACACACCACATGCTCCTACTTCCATCACCAATCCGAATCCTCCGTCCTTAATCATACAATTTCTTCCTAAACTTACCAAGATCAAACAAATTCTGCATTCTCCATATACTCCAATCTGACCCCGATACCAGATCTGTCGTTCTCGGCAAACCGAGATTAGTTTTTCAGCATCCTCATAATCTTAGAAACACCCTGGTCCACACTAACCCTTCGTCCCACTTGCCTTGTTCCCGCCCACAAATGTAACAGCGCTAGATGTATAACTTGTCCCATCCTTATTACGTCTCCATCTATCTCTATCAACACAGCCAATGTCAACTTCACTCTACATCCCAAAGGAAGCTATCAAACCTCAAACGTTATATATATCCTAACCTGCGCACTCTACCCGTCATTCTTTGTTGGGGAAAACAGGTGGTCTTTTTAATTTTCGTGTGAATAATCACCGCCACTTTTCCTTCACCAACAGACCCGATTCACCAGTGTCTACACACACGCAATTACACAACACTGACTTCGATGACAATTTCAGTATACCTGTTATCCATCCCACCACAGATACATCCACACGTCGTCTCTGGGAAGGAGCTTTCATTCAAGGCTTGAGTGCTAAACATAAACATGGTCTAAACCTGCAGTATTTTTTCTCTCCTCGTCTACGTCCATACTTCCCCTTCGCCCCTGTCCATTCTTTTCTTTCTTTGGGTTTTCTATACTGACTCCTACTTTTTGTGATTGACTCAGCAACCTACTGCGTTTTTATTTCGTTTCCTACTGTACCATATCCCACGTGTTCCATGTTAGATCCCACTTGTTTCGGGGTGCGTTTTCTATAGTGTATTCCACTTTGTCCGACCACGTTTTCTGCACTGGATTCCACTTTCCTGACTATGTTTCCCTTACTAAGTCCCAGTTCTTTGATTTTTTGTACCCGGCTCAATTGACAACACAAAATACCACCTCCTTAATCCCTTTCCCATGAGTACTTGCGCGCGCAAACCGCCGTAACTTGTTTTTGGTGTGGGCGTCCGCCATGTAGTTTTTCTGTCACTTTAAGTTGTGAACGCGTGTGAAACGAACTTCTTTATTCTATTCTACTGATGACGCATATGCGAAAGTTCTAAGTAACTCTACAGTGTTTAGTGTGTATTGTTAACGTGATTTTCGTCAAGATATTACGTAAGTACAATCCCTTTTCTTTCTATTTAAATCCTACCTATTATATTGCCTATCCGGCCTTCTTATATATGTATCTTTCATATATATAACAAAGGAAAGCAGGAAGGGCAATTTAAGGTAAATTAATAAGAAAAATGAAGGAAAATACTTTCAGATATATGTTCCGTAGTAGAGCACACACATATTCACATATATACAATTCACTACGATATTTCGTGCAAACAGTTCCACTTAGTCATGTGTAGAAGAGTAGAAGAAGAGAGCGAAGTGCACGTGTTAACAAAGCACAAGATTAAAGAGACAGTGGCGACACATAGCGGACTATGTATCAAGCCTGGAGAACAACTGACTGCTGTAGTGCGTAGATTTCTGGAGTTTGGAACAATTCACAAATATACAGCGTGGGATCGTGGAAGAAAATGTTTTGAAAATGTAGAGAAAATGGGAGGTTTATAGTTACTGATGGTTAAGGCCAGGATAGATTTTCGAGGTCAACCATGAATAAAGGCGCCCTACCACAGACAACGTGTTGAGGTGCTGGTTAGGGAGTATGATGTGGATTATGGCAACCAGGAAAAATAGATGAAAATTGGTGTTGTGGGACTCAGTGTGTAAAGAGACTGAGGCATCCGGTTTGTTGATATTGCAAAAGTAACGATGGTTGTCAATAGTTAAGTTTAGACCACAAGCTGTTCCCCCACCCCATAAAAGGCATCATAGAACTTGCAGGTTAGGATGTATATAATACTAGAGGTGTGGCGTGTACGCTTGGGATTTTGGGTGTACCGGCCATTAGCAGTATTGATAGTGACTGTGGGAGAAGTTATGGAAATGGAGCAGGTCCTACATCTGGGTCTCTTGCATGTATGGACGCTGGTTCGGTGTGGTGGCGAGGAAGGATTCGTACGAACCAAGATGTTTCTAATATTAGGTGGCTGTTGAAGAACTAATCTAGGTTTGGTGGGAAATGCTTATCTTGTGTCTGGGTAAGATTGGAGAATGTGGAAATTAGAGTGTAGGATTTGTTTGACCTTGGTTAGTTTAGGATGGAACTGGAGGATTAGAGTCTGTGGGTTGGGCGCCGGTGGGTTGGAGGTTTGAGTGTGTGATGGTGCACATCGAATCTGTTTGGTAACAAGGTAAGATGTGTAGCCTAGGTTGACTAGGCCCTCCTGCAGGCATTGGTTGTAAGTTTCACCAGAAAGGGGTGGAATTTAGGCGTTATTCTCTGAGGGCAAGGGAGAATGGAATCGCTTTCTTGGTGTTGTAGGTATAGGAACTTGAGTAGTGTAAATATTACATATGGTTGGTAGGTATTATATGAACGGAGGTAGTGAGCGTGTTGTTTTCGATACCGATGTCAACGTCAAGGGATGTGACTCTTTTGCTAGAAATTTACCCAGTCAACTGCTTGAACTTTTTATCTCCTGCTTGAGCTTAGGCCTTACTCCTACAGGACTGACGCCTAAGATCCCGCTCTCTGCAATAACACTAATACACAGTCCGTTTCTCATACCGCTTTATTTTGCTGTTGAAATAACCTTGAACATGTATTCCCTACACTTGCAGCGTACATGTAATATGTTGTCCAACATCCAACCTCTCACAAAAATCCTCTTGTTGATCTCCCATTATTGAAATAGCAAAATTTTTACCGTTTGGATCCAGGCTCGTTATCTACACACTTCCATGAACCAGAAACACTTGAATAAGTTATCCCTTCTCTGTCGCCGTGCTTTTCAAACAGAATGTGCCCAGACTCTTCCACTTCCACACAACAAGCACCAAGTTCCATTACCATTACCTACTCCTATAACTCAATCTGCACTCACAACCCAGTCCTCAGAAATATCGAACTGC
>JAGDQP010037965.1:0-18379 GCA_022664845.1 Lepisma saccharinum
TCTTTTCGTAGTATCTTCATCGCTGAAACCAAACGACGTAACGCTAGATGCAGAGGCAATGACAAATTACTGGAGGGTGGGGAGGGAGCAGTGTACCGTTAACTTCAGTCGCTGTTCCAAGAAGGTAAAAGAGCTTGGCAACGTTTTTTTTTTAAAAAAATAGGTATAGTATTTTTTTAAATACAAACAAAGCAAAAAGAGCATTTCTATATTAAGAAAAAATGAAGAATATTCAGAAATAAGATTATATTTTAGCTAGGTTCAAAAGATGCTATACTTGGCGCTAGGCGATAAATCGAGAAATGTGTCGCTAAAAGCCTTCAAAAGACGATAGATCTAGCGACAAAAGCGCTAAGTTGGCATCGCTGACAGTTACACACTTCCTGTTGTCTGACCCTGAATGGAAGAGCATGTGATCGCGATATTGGCTTTTGAATAATATGTCACCATTCTGAGTAAGGAATCAGAGTGGTCAGAGTGCTGTGTTGAAGCTCAAATGCTTCTAATTCAAACTATTTTCCTTTGTTTTAGTAGTGGGGAACATACAGACGGAGTGAAACAAGTTCAGAAAAAATCGATTATTATGTTTGGGATTTCATGATAAACTCTGTTTGCAAATACAATGTCAAGCTGAACGACCGGTAAAGCGTTGACTTTTTATTCGGGATGTCCTGGGTTCGATACCAGCGGCCGATCATCCTGAAGAAGGTTTTCACAGTTTTTTCTCAGGCATATAAGGGAAATGTGCGATAGTGCCTACTAACTAGGCCCTGGGCAACTACCTTCTTTCCACTACCCTATCCTGGCCTCCACTTGAGATGTCTAAGGGCCATAAATAAATTTGAAACGTCGGGATAATTAGTTTCTTCGAATGTAGTATGATAATTTGTCTGTTATATAAAAATCTTTTCTTTTTTTATTAATTGTTACAACAGAAATCTCGCCTGATTTTAATTTGATTTATTCTGTATGAATTTGAATTATTAAGACCTTTATTCAACAGTAGAATAAGTTGAAATACTAGGGTAGACGGACTTTCCCATGTTAACTGATATCTTAGGAAATCCCCCACCCCTCCTAATAGGTCCATTGGTGTCTACTCAGGTTGAAATTATAATCGCTCGTGCGTGACGATCCAATCGGCTTATCTCATCACTTTTGACAGCATCTCTCAGTTTGACATGTTCAAAAACGGTGCCGCTAGAGTGGGGGTTGAGAGTTGTACAGGTACGATTGCGCATGTGACGACATATGGTTAAAGTGTGTTGGTTTTGATGTGTGATTATCACTTGCTATGGCCACCAAGAACATGGACAAAGCTATTCCATCCGTTGTTAGTCCAATCGTACCTGCGGACAAGTCTTCCGCAGCGTGCAAGTGTTCTGCTCGGTGGGTGGATGAAGCGTATATATTTCGCGCCATTGACCAGTGGTCAGTATCGAAAGTCTTTTTGTGTGGAGGCTGTTATACGGGGTGTCCTAGCGTGATCCTAGTGGGTGTCCTATATTTGCAGCGTGATCATATGTGTATGGGCTTCCGTGGTGGGTACCTGTATCCAGATGCAACAACAGAGGAAATCTACATGCTGTTTACCGATCGGGTTACGGACACGTTACAGGACTCAGACACTGTATCCACGTTGTATCCCATTCGATAAGTGGTGATGAGTGGCTTTCTGGTTTTAGATTGGGTGTTCAGCATGTGTTGAGGACTCGAATGGAGGACCTCGTGGACTTGTTTCTTGCAAAGGACATGCATGCGTCTTTCGCTAACGTGTGAGCTTTGTGTATGCATGGTGCTGTGACCAGGACACTATAGACAGACATGAATATTGTACCGTAAGCAGGGTGTAGTGGAACATGCTATTTGGGGAGTGTACGGACTGTGTGGTGTATGTTGTGATTGTTACAACATCAGTATTGTGAACCTATACATATCCTTGATCAGTGGTACGTAATTGCAAACCAACACCCTTCAATGTATCGAGTGTGGACAACATGTGTCTAGTGTTTCTGACCTAGTAGACGAATATTATTATTTCACGTGTATGGAACTCATTTCAAGGCGCGCTGTATTAAATGTTATGCAGCACTTTACCAAGGATACCCTTTAGTGCTTACGGCTCAGAATCTTGTGTCGAGTAGTACACCAAGTTGATTGCACCGGGTCTTACCCGTATTACCAAGAGACCTTTAGTAAATGTTGTCCAGCAGATTACCGAGGTACCCTGTAGTTCCCGCGTAGAAGAACGAACCTAAAGCTTTTCTCGACCAGTATACCAAGTTCAATGCACAGGGTCATACCCATCTGTTGATGAGACCTTCATTCATTGTAGTTCAGCACTTTATTAAAGATCTTGGTAGTGCTTCATCAGCAGATCCCCATGGATTACGTTTTTTATGTGCATGGTAGTACATTATTAATTTTCAAGGTTAGCATTCCCTTATGAACGTGGGAGTCTGACCGTCACGGGCTAACCTAATTTGCACGGTGTAATACATACTGCCAATAATGTTGCGAACTGGGAATACGGGTACGTAGGTTTCGTACGATATGTGACTGAGCATTTTAACAAACTTTGAGGATTAAGAATGTGTACCTTAGCGTTGATATTACCAACCAGATACGGTGTGACATATGGTATTGATAACACACCTGTAAACGTAGTACTAATAAATGTATACAACCCAAGGTGACTGGCTGTACTTGACAATAAACCCACTACACAAAATGTATGAGTATTAGGTTTTTATTACAGGTAAACTATTCTACTACATAAGTGCTACAATGTACAATTTGCTGGCTTATTGAATATTCGGACGTAATAGCTGATCATTACATGCTGGGTTGTTTTTATTACTTTCTACAATATGTACCACATAGCAAGGAATCATCAGCTTGGTACTGATATGGCACTTGTTTTAAAGGGCACTGCTTACTGATATACAACGTTGACCTTGGGCAACAGGTGAATTTACGATTACAGGTATTGTGTTCAGTTTTTAAATCGGACGTTGTACCGCAATCGTGTAACACCCCGTCCAGCATGTCTTGGAGATACATGCACTACGTTGGACTTGAACATCACGAGATGGTAGGTATTGTGTAACACCTTGTCTAACAATGCACTAATGCAATACGTACGCCCACCATACCACGTTAAGGCATCATGATCATGTTTAGTTATCAGCATATGCAACTATGGCGAGATATCTTTTCCGTCGTATCCATTGATTGCACAAACCGGACAAAACAAATTACGCTCCGGGGTACGGTAACACGTCTTGCCCACTGCACAAAGTATGTAAAGAGTTTTTGTACTGTTTGGCTCATATCGATTACACCTGTACGACCTCAACCCCTTTGCGAGGGTGCGTTACATTATTACTAATGATGTGGGTATGTTTGTTTGGTTTCCGGTACAGGTGTGAACTTGGAAACCATTTGGAAAACAGTGGAACGAGCTCCACCACGGGCTCAAACCGGTAGGTGCCAACGTGGGTGTTGCGGTAGACGTGTGGGAGCCGTCAATAGACTAGTGACAATTAATACCAGAATCCTGCCATGGTGGCTTCTGTAGTAGGTTAATGTTTGTCTAAGCATAATAAAATTATCAGAACCTTACTATCCTTGGAATAGGATCACTACACAATCACAGGGACACCATTCCAAGGGTGACAACGTGGATGCACCATTACCACTGTAGAGGGTGAACACACACCTGTCCAGTCAACATATTGTAGGGTTCACTCATATGGATTGTTCCACCTTTGCCTGGAGAATATCACGAATCTGGTCCAAATAGTGCTCAACCTGTTTGGCGAGACACGACTGGAATTGAATAAACGTCAACCTAGTACGTGGATGTTCCTGGGGAAAATATTTATACATGTTAGCCATACTGGGTTCTGTCACCATATGCAGTACGTATTGATTGTTAATAAAGTCACCACAATTACATAACTCACCTTCTTCCGTTAGGTGATAGTGGCAGGTAATACATTTGACATACCTTTGCGGGTTAATCTGGAGCAATGCAGACTTGATACACGTCCAGCAAATATAGTTTGGAACACAGAAACAGGGTTCATCTGCGGTTAACATTTTTGGGTATTTAGCACTCGTCATGTTCACGACTGTCCAGGCTTTCGGATGATGGGTCCAGGAATTGAAACAATGGTAGCAGTAGGTTGGCGAGTACAGCTTTCTCACGTTGAATGGTAATGTAGAACCATTTGTATCCAGCGTTGGTGAAGGGATGTGTCTCCCTATAGGCACTATACCACAGTTGTACGTGCAACGGGTTGGCTAGGATGTGTACAGCTTTCTGAGTAATAATGCTGGTGTTGTTACAAGTACATAACCCGCAGATATAAAACTCGTCCAGAGCAAAGCGTTGTATAACGTTTAGTAAACATGCAGCCGTTACTGCTTTCACTGTACAGTTACACTTGGATGTCGGCACAATGCTATTAGTACTAGTGTATAATGCTCTACTCCCCATGTTTGGATGTGTTTATCAAACTTGCAGTTGATACCGCCCTACGATGCAGGCGTTGAACAATAGAGTGCGCGCTTGCTTTACGCAGCAACACCCACCGAGCTCTGCGTCCGTGGTGTTGCGCATGCGGGAAGTGCCTTTAACCACATTCTTTACATTATGAACCATTGGGCACAGGTTGATGAGCGCGAGCTGTGCTACATTGCAGCCAAAGCAGCAGAACAGGCCAAGCTACAGGTGTTGCCGTGGTCATGTTGAATTGAGACCTGTAATGGGCGGTGTTTGTGTACTGCTTCAGAGCTGTGGAATCCTGTGTTAGGCATTCTGTGCAAGGATCGCAGACCCTCTCAATACGAACACGTAGACATATATTTCTGCGCTTCCAATAACCACTTTAAAGGCAGGGTGAAGATAGCCTGTAGTGGCGGAGGAACTGTATGCACTTTACCGCACCGAACATCCCAACGGAGGTTGCTGCCGCCCTGCGTTTGCTGCTGGATTTACTTCCCTCGCGGAGCACCAAATAAATTGTCTTACTGCATTGTGCTGGCGAGGTGGCAACGCTAACTATTAGGCAGTTTGTATTGTAGTGCTTGTATGGATATTTCCGCCCTCATGTGGTGTTCCTGCAAGTGTTCGATGACTCTCATCGAGGAGCATTGTATCTGGACCGCAATGGACCAGTGGACACCCTCCCGATTCCCGTTAGTGTGCGGTGGTGCTGTTACCGGATCCCGGACATGCTCCATCATGTGTGCGTTAGTCCCTCCAGATTCCGGGACTGTACGTGTACAACCTTACTTGATCCCACCAACCTGAACGCACTATACAGTGTGTATGTGCTAAACCATACCCGCAACACATCCCGTACTACGTTTGAGTTCAGACTGAACTTTTTACGGGAACATGAACCTACCCGGATGATGGGAAAACTACTGTACAAGGACCTTATGGCCATGTGTGGTGGTGGTGTTACAGAGATTTATCGAGTGCAGTGACATTGTACATAGTCCTATACCCGGAGGTTTTCCGGGAAATAGTTGAAGTACTGACTGCTGGAAGGCACGATCATGAAGTCACACCGTGTAGTGAATGAAATAAATAAATCTATATTTACCGTACATATTATTATTTGTGTCCTGACACCAGGTAGGACATAGTTAATATTATTATTATTATTGCACCTAATTGGTCCTTAATTTGATTTATCATAAACACGTACAAATCATGCATTGCTAGGGTTTTTTTTAAAGTTGCCTCTTGAATATACCCCATCAACAACCATCGTTTATATGTGTGTGTGAGCAGTACGAAAACCACCGTGGATAGTGTATTCCTTGACTAGGTCCTACACCATTGAACTTTGGTACACCGTCGTGAGGTGCGGGTAACAGGGATTTTGTACCCCGCGCACATTAGTTGTACACACAGAGCCTTGTACACATTCATCTATAGTGTTGTGGTTTTGGTACTATTACCAATATGAAACCTCTTTTGTTTTCGAAAAAGGTTATTTGTGCCTTGAAGTCTACTGTAGGTTTCTGTACCACTACTCAGTGTACTCCTGGTACATAGTACTCCACCACAACCATTGGTTGTATGTGTGTGTGTAACAACTAAAACTCCCAATTTTGCGCATTCACGTCATCACTTGGTCAACATTGTCAACGATAGCGAGGTTTGCACCATACAGCACGATTACTTGTGCTCATATCCAGCTACTGCATTGTCATATCCGTTCTTACTTGTAATCGGAACTGTAACCAGTTCTGAAGATACCATCACTGTATGTGTACCCCTAAAATTATTGTACGCATAGACAGAAACAATGTACAGGATTCGTGTTCATATACAACTATTGCATTGCGTTGAGTTTGCCAACTGGGAATTCCTGTTTTTTTAAAGAAAAAGGCATCAACGTACATTGGTTGCGTTTTGTTTGTTATACACATACTACAATGATCTGGAGATCGAGTATAAACATTCGGTGTAATCACTACAGCAGCAGTAGTGAGTCATCGTGTTTTGCAATACCGTTGTCCACACTAATCATCGTTTTACGCAGGCACGTTGTCCTTGTGTGTGTGTGGGTGGATGCACCAATGTGCTACAGCCAGCGTGTGCATTACTAAAGCTGTACACATATACACATAATGCAATATCTGGACGATGCTGGTGTTTGATTTACCAATATAAACCCCTTCTGTTTTCGGAAACATTGCATAGACAATCCCATTAACTGTATGTGTTTACTTCTTTAACAACGTGGTTTTCCGTCGAATTAAATGTAGCTATATATTTACCCTGTCATTGTTGGAGCATGTTTGCTACCTACCTACCTGACTGGTAACAATGTGTTGAAGGTCACACTAATGCCTACACAGTTGTATAACTACTCTACGAGGACATGTTCCCACCCACATTTTGTGGATACTACCACCAATCATTTGCCGAATTTTTATTACCTACGAGTATTGACCGTACTTACCCATGTTTTGCACATTGCACATGGTTTTGCGGAGTAATACCAACTGCATTTACCGTAGGTGAGCATTGGTATTTCCTTAGTACTACTACTACCAATCATAACAGTACCCAATAAAGCACCTCCGTATAAAACATATATGTATATATTTATCTATTGCTCACTACATTACATTTGTACACTTGATGTTTCTGTTTATCACTGCACCACGTCTTTTGCAGAAGTATATATCAGTTCACACTTTATTGTTACTAATGGATACCATTACCACATCCCGGTTCTATGGACGCTATTCACTACCACAGTTCATGGGCCTGGTCTTTGCTTAGGAGTATTTGACTTACTTCAATTGGCCTACGCTCAACCAGATGTTTGGGCGCACACTCGAATACATAAATGGAGTAAGGACTGGTATTGGTGTGGAGCATTTGTTATGTCATTTACACATGGATCACATTAACCCTTGTTAGTACGACCAGTCTTGTAACATTATTTAACTCCTCCTCATTCTCCAGTAAAAACACATGACCTAGCTGCTTAGCAATTTGCTGCGTACATCCTTCACAGATTAACGGGTATTCGGTATACTCCCATTGTTGAATGGAGGCCAAAACACAATTCTGTTAAATGACGTTTTTGTGACACTGACAAGGGGAATGAAGTGGAGTAGGATACATTCCTCTTTGCTCCTCGTCTTGCACGTTCCTCGAACTAACGGTTCACACCGCCCTGTAGCACAACAGCCTAGTGTTGTCTCCAGTTGCCGCACTGCCTCCGCAAACTCACTGTAGGACCAACTATCCTCGTAACACATCTCACTACCTGACTCATGTTGCTATACTATTCTTCACGATACCACACTGCACTGACACTTTAGGAACGGTGGTTTGCGCAAGACGTGTTGCGCACCTCGTCATGGACAACCGTAGCACCCATTGGTCTCTGGTATGGAGGGGTTGGACACTGCTCCTCTTCGAGGATAAGGTGGGTGTGGGTGTTTAAACATTGAGTAACTGCGCACCGTTGCTGGGTTGGTCGTTGTCCCTTATCCTTCACGTGTGTCTTTGTCTAAGAGTTTATCCTTCAGTTTGACCACCTCACTGTTGACGATTTTACGTAAACACATCTCGAAATTTGGTTTCATGTCCATTTTTTCATAATGGGAGATAACATGGATACTGAACAAGTGAACCACTGTTGCTGGAGCCTTCATAATGTCCATGGTGTTTTCAATAAATGTAGTGGTAACATCCTTTGCACCACTTTGCACGCCCAATTTCCCCTGTAGAAACCGTACACACCGATGGTCCCGTTGTCTAAGACGTAAAAAAAAGCATCCTGCACATAAACTTGAATGGCGGGGTACCCAGAGTTCGATACTCCGCCATATACACATAGTATCCACCAATCTCTCAGAACATTTGCACTCTCGAATGGCTCGTATAGCCTCCTCCATAGCTTCCGCTGCCTCATAGAGGTGTTTTTCATTGGTTGGTGTAAAGTGTTGTTGTACACTGTCCATTGCCGCCAACAGCACACGTTCGTCTATCGGTTCAAAACCCGCCATTTTGTGCAAAGCTGTCCGTGGTGCGGCTTTTTACATATCCCCATAACTACATGCGTGCGCACATCTTCCCCTTCCCAGTGCCACCATTCGTCACTAATTTACTCCCCTCCCCGGATTAATTACCTTGTGCACCCATACTACTCCCCTCCTCGGATTGGTTACATTGTGCACCCATACTACTCCCCTCCAATTTCCGGTATTACTACTATCTTGTCATGGGTGAGACACTTCCTCGACTACCCGGATACACCTCATCTGTCACGTGGTGTTTACGTCATGTGTCCAATTGCGCTTGCTGTGTATATTGATGTTTGGATTACCCTTGTGTAGTTCTATTGTTATGCGTTTTGTTTTATTGCAAGCGATGGAAGTTGAAAATGCGGCGTTCGCAGTATTTTCAAGCACTCTGTTTTTTGTATATTCCACCCACCACCGCCAAATGTCCAAACCCATTCTTGGGTTTTTGCACTGGTCACCTCCACCTGGAGATTTTTTTAGCATACCAACTGCGTGGTGTGGCGTTTGGCATTGATTGTGGACCAAACGGGTGACGTGTCATTGGCAACCATCCACTATTCTCCCCATGTTTTCTTCTTGTATGCTGATGAGTCCTTTTCTATGGGGCGCGTCTCCTTTGTTTTGTCAAGACATCTTTAGGTGCCTCTCTGTTTTTAGGGGTTTTGCTTTGCGCAAGCAACTAACTTGCACGGTGAGGTCAATAAGATTATTTAACTGAATTAAAAAACAAAGGTATTAACCGCTCCTTATTAGTTTGTGCCAATAGCCACCATTGACCAATGTACAACATTCATAATACCACGTAATAACAAACCTTCTTACAAGCATACTTTTCTTAAACACGATGTACTTCCACGCGGTCTTACACGTGTGGTTTATGCAGAGAGCGCCGATGGTGGAGCCTCCACCGCATCATACGAGAACGTGAGCAACTATTTCAGACCTACAACGTGATTTTAATCTTTGGGTGGGCCAGCAATAATATTTTGCGCAACGTAAAATACTTTGCCAGAGCGTTATTGATATTTTGAGTTTACGTGCAATTATTCGCAATTTGTCCTTGCCTCTTGGTTCCACTGCATACCTATCGCCAATTGTCAAACTCACACAAAGGACTTACGGAGAGCTGTACAAAGTGGTTGTGTATGCGCAACCCGAATCGAGACATCCTTAAGAACTACCTGTTTTAGTTATTCAGTTTTCGCAACATCCTCGTCGTCTGTAGATGCATATTCACTTTTCGTCTTGTCTACAACTTCTACGATTCGTTTTACCATATACTGCTTTGTTTCTTCTCATGGGTTCATACACCATCACGGGTCGATAGATATTTTCTACCACAAAGACGTAGATTATTAGGAAGGCTTCTGTAACACTTGCAGACTCAAGAGTGTAAAGGCACACACGAATTACCTTATCCACACTATTTGCTTTGTTTTCTTCTGCAGTTTCCAACAGAAACCATTATTAGCTGTGTAAATGTCATTGGCAACTACGCCACGAAATCTGTCTTCAGGCTATGATATCATATTGTCAATGCACCGGGCAAACACCGCGTTTCACCGACATGATTGCTCTGTTATTAGGTCGGTGGGTATCACGTCATCGCGCAATCCTTCACAACCTTCTGCATTTGTCTTTCTGAAATGCATTTCAAGTTCTTAATTACTATGCTCTACGCACGCAATCACCCAAGTACACAAATGATCGTATTCTGTAGTTTACTTTTTAATTATTGTTGCTATACGACCATCGTCCCAGATTATTCCAAGAAACATTCAACAGCAGGCGAAACTATCATGAATTCAGGCCTGACATAATGTAAAACAGCTACAGTATCAACCGTACTGGCAAATTAATTAGTTAATACTTTTCCCTATCCCTTCTGTGCTCGTAATATCTACACTTTGCAATTTACAACAGTACGGGCTATTTTCGTACCTTTTTGCTGACTAAGATGTAGTTACACGTTTCACTATACACATAGTCCGTTTTATCATGAACACAGACAGTCTAATATATTGTGTTACGAAACCAGCACTAACATTTGTGATGTAATCTGGTTTAAAGGTATCCGCTGCCGATATAGTTAGGTTTCACTCTAGAGCACATTCAGCTCGTTGTCTGCGTACTAAATAAATGTGTTTGTGATCTCGCCAATGGAGAAAATCTTGGATCTGTCGCCGGAAGTTAAAGATCAATGAAGACAAAGCGTGTTTGTGACAACTAACCGGTTGCTGTTCATGTTTCGGTTCTGGTTCCGGTTCTAGCTCCTGTAACTGGTGGAGGACATCATATTTGACGGATGTTGGAATCGTCATTGTACGCTTTTGTTTCATGCGATCTACTCTATTGATGCTATTACAGGACAATTAGCTTACATTAAGCGAAACTACTACTTTGAAACGTGTAGAGGGAATGTTATACGAGTCAGTAAACAACGAAATTTTGGTCATTGGGGGATTGGATCATCTTTTGTGCATCTTGCAATACGGAAATAATTTTTGCACTGAAGCCACCTATGTCAATCGCACATTACACCGGAATTCTACATATACACATATCATCCCGGGCATATCTTAATGTGTGTTATTTTTGCTATAATATACAGTTTCCAAGAAACGGAAAATCATCGACAACGTATACATAACACATAAGCCTGATGTAATATAATCGATATTCAAACACAGAATTATTAATTACAATATCGTTAAACATGCTCTGTTGGTACTACAATATCCTATTCCGCAACACAAGAAACACAACAAAACACATGGGAACAAGACGGTAATCACAATGCAAGGAGCTCCAACAAAGCTGAATACAAGTTTCGTGTTGTGTCTTTGAAAGAGTATACAAAGATGTCAGAATGAATATTATTGTTTTTTACTTATTCACCAAATGCTGAATTCTCATAAAAGAATCAACCTTGAGTAGATTCGTATATCAGAGATCTGAATTGAGCTATTCTGGGTAGATACGTGAAATATGTGTGTTCCACTAAGCCAGAGGATCTTACCTTTCCTACAGGGCAAGTAATTAAATCACGTTGATGGCTCTAAAATGCCTGTACGCTAATCTATTATATTCCACGATTTTTTTATAAATTTAACATGTTGTAAATGTATTTATTCTTTTACTTTGATAATTGTTCCGCACTGTAGGATTTGCAAACTGGACTCCACCTTTGTAGTGGTTGGAGGGGAACATATGTGGTATCGCGAATAGATGTAAAAAGAAGATTGTTGGCCTCTTTTCTGCAGATCTGATTGTTTTGCCTCTAGAACATGTACTTAAACTAGAATGGTCGTACAGGACTTTCAAGTGACCCCACTTCATTTTCTTTCTCCCGTTAATACTAATGCCATTGAGTGCCTAACCCATGCCATTTTAACTTATAATGTAATCCCTAGTGTTAGTTTCTCATTTGCTCTCTTCACTGTTCCATTTCGAGACTCTGCAGTACGATACAACAGTGGCATATGGTTTAGATTATTTGATATTAATTTGTATACTTGACGGGTTCGTAGAATCGGTTTTCTATCGTGGCTTCGGATTCGGGAGGTTCTTAGTTCAAACCTAATGCCCTGCCATCCTGACTTTTTTCCAGGGATTCCTTTTCGAAAGATGGGTCTTGGATGATTTTATTGCATATATTCTTCCCTGTTCTGGTTGCCTCAATACCATAAATATTATGTTTCCTCTGCGAGCAGGCGTGTAAAGTCGTATGTCGTATCCAGAAGTCATGGGATACACGTGACCATGTTCTAATTTAGAAAAAAGGTCCATGTCATGCTTTATATTTGACCCGAAATATATGTGCCACAACATTGTCGCCTTCTGTACTTGACCACATTTAGATCCAAAGTTACTTTGTCCACCGTATAACGATTTTCTTATTGCCACGTCCTTATTGCTATTCGTTAATGTTACTTGTATCCCTTGTCTTGGCTACTCCACCTATTATGTAGGTACTGCAGTTGTATGCATTTTCAGTGTTTGATCGTCTATTTCCTACTCCGGAAGAACGCTTCCCGGGACATTTTACTACACGCTCGCAGACACAAAGATTCTGAAACAAACCTCACGTCGCTTTACCACTCTGTGATGGTGCTGCTGCGGGAAGCTTTTCGTTCCTACACCTTGGAGCTTTATCAGACACACTTTTTTATTTGATGGTGAATGTTTCTTGTGGGTGAAGGAATCGAGGTAACCTAGTGTTTGAAAGTATTAGTACATCGGCCGCTTCTTCAAGCACAAAGCTTTCTGGTATCAGTTTTTAATATTGACAACCCGCACTATTTCCCCACATGCACTACCTACCACAGATTTCGCAACTTGTTCATATTTTTCCACTGCCCAAGCATCTAGGACGTATGTATGTTTGAGTTCTGTTCTTGGTTGAATTGCACAACTGGTTTTCTGTCGGTATGCCTGCACAAGTTACACTCCATCCTGCTATCAGCTGCACACACCATAATCAGTGCATGGGGAGGGGGCAAGCCCTACAGTCCACCGCGTGACCACCTTTACCTCCCCAGGGAACTCACTTTGTCGGGAGGCTGATTGCTCCAAGCATGACCCACAGTTGTCTCAAGGTCTTACAATGAAGCACCAACGTCGTGGGTGGGGTTTCAACCCGGATCTCCAGTTCCACGCGGACTCTTGCTAGTTGCATGTAAAAAGGGTGTGTGTTTAACGGCCCTACAACGAGCAAAGTGGTCACTGTCTGTCGCCTGCACAGCGCAAACCTACACACCCTATATGTGTATTTATTTATTTGTTTATTGGGTTCAAACACTTTACTCCATTGTATGTCTCTGCACTGAGAATTGTTGTAATGCCACTCAGCTAGACCATCCAATCTCCTTTGTAGTCAATATGCCAGCTGTTCCTTGTAATAATGTGTGTTCTGTTATGCTTTAAAATTTTCTTCATCTTCAATATGTATGGCATACAGCCGTGCCACAAATGAATTGCTCTGAGAATACTATCGGTCCTTCAGGGACTCTACTGCGCACCCATTCAACTACATGTATTTGGGGAGAGGCTGTTCATTTGCCTTTATTATTTCCCAATCTCCGGATCGGTCATTTTCCACTGGCTACATATCCAATCATAGCACCAAGGGAAGCGTTTACGAGGACTTTCGTGTTCAAGGTACCCTCCCAGACTTTGCCTGGTGTGGTTGAGGGAAGGCAAAGAATAGCAGTTAGCATGGTCACCAATGCGAATCACTTTTATATGCAGTTTATTAATTTAGGTTGCCGAAGAAGTATTCACAACACAATTCCGTCATACAGGTTCACGTTTGCTTGTTTGGTGCCGACTATCAGAAAACCTCTGTAATTCTGAAGCTATGAGACGGAACACAAAACACGAATTGGATTACATCAGATCATTACTTGTAGTGGCATAACACACAGACCTCAGCTGACTAATTGACAAACATAAGTTTACAGCATGTAGTTGATATTTCAATGTTACATCTGTGAACTAAAATTACAAACATAACCATTCTGAGAAAATTAGCAAACGTGGAGGATGAACAAATTGTATTTGTACTAACGACAATAGCACTTTATGAATTCAACATACTTCACGGGCATATTTAAATAAATACCGCTCAATCTCAATTCAGGCAGTTGACGAATATTTTACCGGACATGCAACAGATTTTGGTATGTTTTTTCTCTGAACTCTTCATGGAAATTTAAGAGACCTGCTTTTTTTCGAGGAAATTAATCCGCAGAGTTATATCCCTTCTTAACGTTCATTGTTGTGAAGCATTCAAGCTTCAAGCGTGGTATGCTGTACTTATCAACTAAACTATCATAACGAAGCAATTCTTTATAGATATTTGGGTGTCGTTGGTACTGTAACAGGCTTGCTTCCATGTTCCTTGTACAGGGTGTTGAGAACAAATAGAAACGTCCACGATTTTGGATTTTGTTTACACTCTTCCGTAACACAGTAACCATTTATATTTACATTTATCGCAAAACTACCTTGAGGGGATTAGGGCTGTTATTTTCGTAAAGCTCGCTGGTTTTTGACAACACTGTCTCCACAAATAAAAAAAATCAGTATGTTTGGATCGTATTTGGTCATGTCCATGACGTGCAAAGCCGTTGAGCATGTTTCGCAATATATTTTCGAAACAACTGAAAACGCTTTTACAGACATTTGTACTAAAAGGTAACAAATCGTTTTATGCATGGCTACGCCGTAACATTGCCTGTGGACATTCAAACTTTCGTGCTTATATGAGGACACCACATTTCGTTTGTCAACCCTGCTTTTTCCTCGACTTGTTTTTGCTGCCCGCTTTCCTCTGCCAACGTACATCATCGGTGCAGTCTTTCCTATTATACCCATAACTTGGGAAATACGATTATACCGGCGCACAGCGATACCATTGCATTAGACCTAATTATTTGGTCCACATTGGATTACTCTGGAAGTGAACAAACGCGATTAAATATATGCTCTGATGTCTGTCTATCCCGCAACTGCGAGACACATGTGTCCTAGTGTATACCTGCCAGCATTGCCACCACATCGTGTTCTTTCCCGTCAGTCGAACCAAGACCGTATATTCCGTCGAAATCCGTCACAAATTAAAACCCTGCATTTTTATATACAATATGAAAGAAAAAACAGTCTTATTATGCTTTCTCATCGGCTTTGATTATAACAACAGTTCCTCCACTTCATCACTATATTGCTCGTCAAACTGTCAAGCTGTCGCTTTTCATTCATAGGTGGCAATTTCATTATATGGGTTTGAATAATGCTACCATATATTTACAAAGGACAAAACGAGTCATATGGTTATTAGTGCCAAATATAACTTCACATTGCAAGAAAAATGAACATTAAAAAAAAATTTGTTATCAGCGCAAATGTCCATCGTCCGTCAAACGCCATTTTTACCCGTTGTTGAAGCTAAAATTCCGTCAATTTTGACAGAAATTCCGTCCAGTTGACAACGCTGATGGCTGCTCGTGCTAGCTTCCCTCTAAGACAGCAAAATCAAATACACACCCATCTTCTTTCAATACGAGCGCCTTCTCACATTCCTTCAAACAAACCCATCCTCTCCCCCTTATGTTATGAAGGTTCCTCCCTGCATTACAGGCATTTCGACTGAAATTTCTCGCACAGTGAATCCCACCATGTGTGTGTGTGATGAGCATGGACTGTGTGTATTCTTGGCTTTCCGGATTTTTCACAATGACCTTCACGGTGTGTCCGTGCAATGCTCCAGACCACCGCCTGTTCCCTTCACCAGGTACTGTTGTTCGTCCTCTTTTTAGTTCTCTTTCTGCTGTGTATACCTGTCTCGTTTGTAGCCTCCCTCCGATCACAAGAGTTTCCCCTTCCTGTGTCCTCATGCTGGTTCTCTTTAATTGTTTGGTGTTTTCATCTATGGCTCTACTTATCGTCAGTGCTAATACCCGAATCACCCTGCCAACAGCAACTGATACGTGTCTAACAAGGGTCCAGAACTAAACAAAACAAGACCATGTTTCAGTTACGAACAAATAAAGAACGACAGGCCGTTACATTCGTGCGTTCCTCTTATCCAAGACGACGAACGCTGTCGTCTGGTAGCTTCTGCTCATTGCAAGCAGCGGTAATTCTTCAGAATGTATGTCATTTGTGGTTGTTTCCTTTTGGTTTCCGTTTACAACTCTACCTCAAACACATTATCATCCTCTTATTATGCTTTCTTTCCTATTGAGATATATTTATTTGATTATTGTCGTTGTTGCATCGCACGATTCCTTCCTAACAATTTATTAAATTTTGGTACTGGTATTCAAAGGTGAAATTATCTTATTTCCGTAATTCAGCGTATTGATGTAGGCTTTATTTTTCTTCATATGGGCTGGTGTTGTAGCTTAAGACTTCTAACCGTTACGGTTCGCTCCCTTAGTCATTTAAATCAACAGTCATGCCGGGACTCGACCCGACCTTCAAGTCGATGGCCACCGCACGGCAACCTGGCCGCCAACGGATTGACGCATAAAGTGCCTTCTCCAACTGAAGTGTACCTACGTCTATCTGCTACTGTCATCTTCACCTAGAATATTTGTGATGAAGTACATGACGTTACTTATAACCATATTTCTACGCGTGGTTTAATTGTATCTGTGAACCTGATAGGACTGCATTTTTGTCATCACAATCTGTCATACTAGCACACGTCATAATAGAACCATCGCTTTACTGGTCCCGTGCCTGGAGACCTGGATGGTGGGTGGTATTTGCTGGACTGTCTGTTTTAAATCATTTCGCAATTTATCCATGTCTAATTTCCTGTTCCATTCCAGTCTAACTTTTTCTTCCCTTTCCTCCTTGCTTCCTCACTAGGTTCTTGGTACTTTCGTAATAGACTTACAAGTCTTGTATTCCGGTGGTATTTTGATCCCTAACTGTGATTTCTTTGAGTTTACCTTCTTTTACACCCGGTCCTCCATTAGTACTAAAATGACATAAAAGGGAAATTTACGAAACGTCCTTGTATTTGATTGAGTTTCTGTCTACTATTTCCTTCATTCTAGTCATGGAACCAACGCTTGATGGACAAATCATATCTATGAATTTTGTCGTAGGCATTCTCGGAATATTGCGTTTAAGAAAACATGCCAATTCTTGGAAAAGACTAAAATATTAAAGATTCTGATGTGGAACCGAAGGGAAATTACGATACCAAAAAGTAGTCTAGCTTTGGTCGGTTTTTGCCGCATGTGCAGCTCTGAATAAGTGAAATATTACTCTAAAAGAGAACCATACTTTTGTAGTAAGAAAAAATCTATAATTGCATGAAATACGTGGTGAGAACATGAAGCAAGGTTTTAAAAAGAATGCTCAAGTTTTTTGTGGAGTTACATTTAAATTTGAATAGTTAAGGCCTTTGGGAAACGTACTTTGGCTCTGGCCGAATGGATGCGAGAATCGGTGGAATGAAGAAACTGAAAGAAAAAACGGAAGAATCCTGACTCCCCAAGAAAATCCACGTATAAGGCCTTTGTCCACTACAAAGCCCACCTGGCACGAACTGGGGACCCCACGCACCAAAAGTCCCATGGAGTTTCACTGTTTGAAAAATTACTTAATTACAAATTCAAGAAAAGTATTATTTCTATTTCAGTCATAAATGTTCTTAGCACAGCCATGTGAAGGTGTGGTCATTTTGAAGGGAAGTAACAAACTCCCTGATACAATGTATTGTTTTCGAAGATAGAAAATCAGTATTAAGGAGAACAATATGAATTAATAATTGCATGGTGTATCGGGGAGGGGCAATCCAGCAGGATGCTCAACATTGAGTAATATGAGTAAATGACATTAAGAGTAAATCGGTAAAGTCTGGATATCCAAGTTAACTGTTACCAGTAGCTAATATGAAAGCGTGTTTACATATAAATGCTTTGGTCGAACTTCACCTACTGTTTCAACCACGAGCCGCCACTGAGATATTGTACATACGGGTATGTGTGTTGGGCGTGAGTCGGAAGCGGGCGTGGTCAAACGCGGGCGGCGTGTTCCCATGAGCGGAAAAGCAATAAGAATTATATCTAATGCGAACTTTGTGGATTCTATATCCTCTCCACGGTCATGAATACTTAGAATTACATGGCCCCCCGCCTGGCTAGACGCGTAGTGTGCGAATGGTCCACCGGCGGACATTCGCAGATAGCCACTTTCGTTACAATGGAAGCGATTGTCGAATATTCGCCGTCGATCAACCGACGGATAGCCGCCGTATGTTCAATGGCAACGATTAACTTATATCCGC
>JAGDQP010037966.1:0-18379 GCA_022664845.1 Lepisma saccharinum
TGGAAAATAAAACAAGAACGAAGTCTCTATGTTAAAATGTCGAGAAGATACATAGCTTTAAAATTTAAAAGTTAAATTCGGTCGGCGGCCATGTTGATGACGTCATATCTCGGTTTCCCCAAGCGGGATTTTTTGGGACTTTGAGTACGTTGTTTAGGACAACATTCTGAACATTTTCACCAATTTTCAGCTTGTTATTATAAAATTCCGGGTTAGGGCCATATTTGGTCTAATTGCACCGGACTATTATCGCTCGTTCGTGCAACTGTTTATATCTTGTAAATTTAGTTCAGTTGGTTAGCGCATACAACTTTTAATTTTTTATACTTTCACCTAAGGCTGTTCGAATCCTATCAATTGCTGTATTTTATTTTACTTCACGAAACGCAAGAGTAACTTCAATGTGAAAGTTTCAATTTACATTTTTGTTTCTTACATGCTTTTATTATTATTTTATACAATGACATATTAAAACTATTCAATATATTCACGGCCTACAAGTACGTTAAATTGTTAACAGATGACAGTAATGAGCACTATTAATTCATGTGCTTTTAAGTTCTTGAAAAATACTTCACTAGCATTCATTAAAAAAGTATACGATTGTTGCATGTAAAAACCCACATTTTTTACAGAAGAAAGAGGTAATTCTTTTTAAATACAAGAGTTCTAAAGAGCATTATTAGAAGATATCTTATGATTTAATCATGAAAATAATAAAAAAAAAGAGCTGATATAAATTAGTGTTGAAGCTACCAAACTATATCAATATCTTAAAAAGTATTAAAAGTAAAAATCAATTTTAAATGAATAAAACTAACTAAATGACGTGTTAAGGCATACAGAAACGTTATTCACCAGTTATACTATTTCTTTCGATCCATTTTTGCGATCTCTTTTTAACAATACTAACAAATCAAATGCCATTTGTATGTCAATGACAAGCAGTCGGAAGACTGATTACGTCATAACATGGCGGCGCCCGATTACGCGCAAGGCTGATACGCTTTTGAAGCAAGTCTTTATAACTCTTGATAGATTCATCACAGAAAGAAAAGAAAATGTTTTCCGTAGTCTGATTTAATAGAAGAATTTTTTATTGCAATAAAAAAATACTACCGGAAATGTCCATTATGAAGTAGTAGTATTTGATGGATACACTGATACTTAAGCTAACCATAGCCTTCTTTTGCTCGCTTTATGATTACCTCCTATGGAAACAGATGCCTCCAGAAAGCACAGGACAAAAATAGACAGCATATACACGGCGGTGGTCTTGTAATTAGCTCCTTCTTCGACTACGATTCTAGGCACGGTTTGAAAAAAAAAAAAGTTTTCTTTTTTAAAAAAAACAACCCACCTGGGCCTATATGGGTTTTTTCGTTTTTTTTTCGGGTTTAATTGTTGTTTTTTTTTTCGAAATATTTCAATGTCTTTGGGGTAAAAGGGTTAAAATGTGATTTAAATTTCAATACTGTCATTACCACATGTTACAACAATTTTCTATTCACTGCTATTTTGAAAAAATGGCCGCCATTTTATAATTTTACGTTGGATCACCGCCAAAATCTATTCAGCAAATTTAGTATATCTTGCTTCCACCTTGAAAATTTCAACTTAAAAGACCGAAAATTGCGCCCTGTAGTGTGGTACAGACAGATAGACAAAGAACAAATGTAGATCGAGTCATCACAGGAGCCTGTGACATTCGCCAAATGTGAATACCACATATATTAATTTAAAATATCATTCATGTTTTATAAAATCAGTATTCGAATTAACGGGGAATGGCGGGGAAATCCCCTCTCGTAAAAGCTTATCCTCGTCTAACCTCGTGTCACGGAAATAACATTAACATCCCTGCCAGGGATAATTAACGCGCCTGACGATTACACAAGCAATCCCCCCTCATTTTGAAATTTAATTCGAACACTGTATAAAATAAATGTTTCAAAATCTCTTATATGAAATGTACAGTCGGGACAAAAAAATGGACACGCCTGTTTTTCTCCCGGCCATTTTTACAACTGTGTGCGCAACTGCGCATTATTGAATCATTGACTTAAAATTTAATAAAGTCCTAGTCCTACTTTAAATGCGTGCAATTGGTTTCCTTCTTAGCTTTCCTTGTTCTAGGTAAGCATCGAATGAAAATGGTGGGTGTCCAATTTTTTTTGTCCCCGACTGTACATATTTCCAGCGAAAAATAAGTGGTTTTATTTTTTGAAGTTCACTTACGACACTTTGTGTGTTACGGGAATTTCCCGAACACTTGTTGCAAGACGGTTCTTTCCCGAAAATTAATTTAAAATCAATTAACCAAGATTTATAATATGTATCTAATAAAGTAAATGTTTCAAAATGTCTTAAATTAAATTAAATATCTTCCTGCGCAAAATAAATGTTGTATTGTTTGAAGCATTCACTTCCAATGATTTGTATGTTCAGTTACGGGATTTTCCCGAGCACTTGTTTCATGACGGGGTTTTCCCGAAAATGTAGCTTGATGTAGCGGGGAAAGTGCACATCGAAACTTCCACTGCGCGGAAGTTTGACTTCAGCACTTGAGCACTTCAGACGTAAGCGTTACGTAGTCTTCAGAATTCCGAGCATTTGCTTCTTGAAGTTGACAAGACTTTTTGTTTTTAAGCTATTGCTGATGTTGATTCTACAGAATGCTTATTTGAAGACTAGCACGAAAGGACTGAACTGCTGTTGATTCTACAAAATACTTATTTGAAGAGTAGCAACAAAGAACTGAACTGAACTGTTGTTGGAAAACCTAATTTTACTGAAGAATACTTGTGTTATCATCAAAGGTAAGTAATAATACTAATAGCTTTACTAATTTATTATATATTTACTGGTATTACTGGGACGTATGGTCTTAAATCCTCTAACGTATGAGGGATAAGTCCCTCGGCGAGCACACTATTCAGGGAAAGAAGGAAACGCTTTCGGGGCCTGTATATTAGGTATTATCTCGGCATTTGGTGTGAATAAGGAAAAACAAGGAAGGCTAGCCTCAAAGAGCTGTTACACCTTTTTGACCGAGTGAGACCACCAGGAATCGAACCCGAGGCCGCTCGCACCAAAGGAATAATACTGATAGTAATAATATGTACGTAGGGTTGGAAGCAAAAGTGCATTACAAAATTACAATCGCTACTTTTTTTTTTTCTTTCTTCACGCAGCACATCATGCAGTTCAAGGAAGAGTGTCTAATAGTACTGTTGAAGCCAATAGAAAACTGGAGAATTCATTTCGTTATAGTCTTTGAGGACCTTTTTTTTTTTTTTTAAGAAGAAAATATATGACGTATTTCTACCAATCATTACTTTCTGTTTCGAAATAAACTGAATCACTACTTTCTGTTTCGAAATAAACTGAATGATTTTAAGATATTTTCCCTCACTCGGAAAATAGTTATTATTCTGAGTATAGTACCACAATCCTTGTACAATTTGGTCAACTTCTTATTCCGAAATTTTCGATAAATGTGGAAATGGACTTTTCTTTCCAACTGTAGCTAAAATCGTTTTAGTCATGCCATTCGGACTTAGTGATGGTATCGTCTCGATTTGAAAAAGCCCGTCTCGGTCTCGGTACCATCCCCATCTGGATTTTCCTTAATAAGATCATAAGAATACTTTGATCAGAGTGCGAAATATTGGGGGAGGAGGAATTCCTCCACTTAATATTTTTGGAAGAAAATATTAGTTATAGCTTGCTGTGGAGGAATAGTGATACTATTGTCAAAAGTTCGCACTTAATTATAGTAGTTCGTATGTAATTAACGTGAATTTTATATATAATTATTTGGAACTAACATCTTATTTACTTCATTTTCTTTTTTCTTTTATTTCAGAGAAACGTGCCAAAAGTTGTTGGAAGTGGTAGAAAAGTTAGTAGCGAGTGGGCTGAAGTACTAAAAGTAGACGGAGACTCAAAATGTAAATGCAAACACTGTAACAACGAAATCAGTTCCAAAATAGAAAGAATCAGAGCCCATTTGAAAAAATGTCAAGCTCGGAATAGGAAGTCTGAAGATGAGCCGTTACAAATTGATCTGAGAGAGGAGTGTTCAACGATAGTGTCACCTTCTTCAAGTGCCAGTGTCGATACCTCCTGTGCTCCAACTCCAGTCAGTGCGAGTTCAATTTCTAAACCCTTTAATCTTCAACCTTCTATAAGTGACTTCGCGATAAAAACAACTGAGCGTCAAAAACAATTACCTGATAAGGCTATAGCGCAGTTCTTCTTTGCAGCAAACATTCCTTTCAATGTTGCTGAACTTAAACACTTTAAGGAAATGATTGAAATGTTAAGACCCGGTTATTCTCCTCCATCTTCAAAATTGATAAGTGGTAAACTTTTAGATACCGCAGCAGAAGAGACTGAAGCTACGTTGCGAGAAAAGTTGGCATCGAACAGTGTCACTTTGACAATAGATGGATGGTCTAATGTGAAAAATGATCCTATTCAGGCTGTGAGTATCCACACGGGATCTGAAAGTTTCCTTCTGCATGCTATGGACTGCGGTTCTGAGAAGAAAACAGCTAAAAGATGTGCTGAAGTGGATGATTCAGCAATTCAAGAATGTGAAGAAAATTTGGTGTTAAAGTGTTCGCTATTGTTACAGACAATGAAAATAAAATGTCAAAAATGTGGCGTCTTCTCAAGGAGAAGTACTCGAAAAATCATGTATGGTTGCTTTGCACATTTGTTGAACTTGGTTGAGAAAGAAGTTTCGCCTAAATCAGTATTAAAACACATTATTGAGGTACAGAAGTATTTTCGCAACGTTCATCAGGCACACGGATGGCTAAAGAAGAAAGATGGTTTGATGCCTCAGCTTCCAAATGATACACGTTGGAATTCCTATCTTGAATGCGTCAAAACTTTCTTGGCTAATTATCACAAGTACAGAGAGATAACATTGGAGCATAAAGACGAAATCGACAAGTCAATTGCTTAACTACTGGACAATGTTCTCATCTATACGGAAGCTCAAAATCTTGAAAAGCAATTGTCGGTAGTTTCTTCCGCCCTGGATATTTTGCAAGTGGAATCAACTTCATTAGCTTGTACAGTGGAAGTGTGGTTGGATCTACTTGATGATGACATTTTGAAGCCGTATTACAGCGTTTTTAAAGAAAGATTTGATCAAGCCATACAACCGTTTCACCTGCTGGCGAATTTAATGGATCCGAAATACATGGGTCGTCGTCTCACTAGTGAGCAGGAGAGCGCAGCAGAAAATTGGCTGTTAGAAAACTATCCTGAATATCTTCCGGGAGTTCTAGCATTTAAAATAAAAGATAGAGAATACTTTGCCACGTCAGTGATGAAGGAGACAATCATCAACCAGTTTTCTACTGCAAAATGGTGGAAAATAATGAAAGCGAAAGCAGAGAAAGGTTCTAAATTACCTCCGGGGTTTTGTGACTTCTTTTCTCATCTTCATTCCACACCTGCAACATCGGCGTCAATTGAAAGAATATTCTCGACTTTCGGATTGATATGGAATAAGATTAGAAACAGGCTTGGGGTGGAAAAAGCAGTGAAATTAGTTAAGGTATATAGATTTTTAAGATCAGGTAGTAAAGGAGATTCTACGGACTGGTGATGTGATTCTCTCACATCGTACAACACTGAACTTAGTTACTGTGGAAAATCATTTACTATCAGGAAGTAAAAGTGATTCTACGGAGTGGGGATCCATTCACATTGTGCAACACTGAACTTAGTGACTGTAGACTAGAAAATCTTTTCAAACTAAATCAGAAAATATCTTTCACGTTTTAGTTTCTCAACTTTTTGTAATTTACTTCATCTTCAATGGTATTTGTGTTGACTGGAAGACCTAGCCATATTTCATTCTAATTCCTACATTCTAGGTCATTGCTCTCAAATTTTATTATTGCTTTTTGTTTTGCAATATTTTCTAAAATATAAAATAACATATTTTACTTCAAATATAAACATAATCCGTACATTAATCTGTTCTATAATTATCTCAAACTAAGGCAAGTTTTTTTTTCGTTCATTCATTCAGTGCTTTCAGAATTTTAGACTTAATTATTATATGTTGAATGTTGTTGTATACCTTAATGTGAAAGCATCTAATTCGCCCAAAGAAAGTCCAAAATCTCTTAAAAATCACTTTCAATGTGATCACCTTAGTTGTATTAATAATATACTAACAAAAAGCTCAAAAACCCAGGTGGGTTTTTTCAGGTGGGTCCAACCCGAAAAAAACCGGTGTTTTTTCGAAGTCGCGAGGGCAACAGGCAAGGGAATTTTTTGTGTATGCTCTAAACAAATGGAAGTATTAAGTATAAACACATAGGTGACAATGACAGCAAGCCTTGACTTCGTCCACATAAGTTTGCATTTTTCCTTTCTATTTAGCTTAAAAGCACGATGAGGGAACATTAGTTATTTGTTTATATATATAAGGTTCAGTCAAATGAAAAGGTCCAATTGCAAATATCCAGACAACGTGTTGAGTGGTTCCATACTGAAGTCAAGGAGTGCTTCTTCCAGGGCATTCATCATCTCGTGTCAAGGTGGGATCAGTGCCTCAACAGCAATGGTCATTATATATAGCTCTATCCAGTAATAAAGTCTGTACATGGAAATGGACCTTTTCATTTGACTGCACCTTATATATAAAACATGTATTTTAGCTAAGAAGCACCCAAATTATCGAACATTTTCGAGCGGAAATAAAATATAAATACGCGCAATGAAATTATAGTACGCCTGCGATAATTACCATGCAATTCCCATCCTTAACTCAGTCACTCACAGTGCTGCTATAGTGGGATTTAGAGAAAATAATTTCAATATCTCACTATGCATTTGGAAGAGAAGTGCATTTCGATAGAGCAAAAAACAGTTTTTCCGGCGCTACGCTCAACGCTGTATCTGGTCAGAATAAACTGGTCGAGCAGGTATCGTCTACGAAAAGAAAAAGATAGCTTCTGCTGATAAATAGCTTTCTACTTTGCAGTACTGAGGGAAACTTCCAACGTCAGAATATTTAACTACTTGCTGTGTGCAAAACTGAAACAAAATTATTTGATGTTGCTGGTAGCATTTTACATTTATTTCATTATTTTTCAACCATGCGTTTTCTTTATTTTGTGAATACACAAAGAAAATATATGAATTATAGCTTCATCAGAAGCAACTGGTAAGCCGCTACTGCTCGTTTGCAGTTGCAATTGCCAGTCTCGTTTTCGATCTCATCTCCAGTCTGCAAACAAAAGTTGCGAAATTATCAATTTGTATGATTAGTAAAATCTTGTAAGCTCTGGTTGAAAGAAAATCGCGAAATAAAGTGAAGCAATGTTTTTGAATACCACATTTCCCTTCGTAGCAAGATAGGTTACAGAAAATCGCAATGACTCGAACCTGACCTGCAAGTTTTACGCCTGAATCTTGCGTTCATTGCATACTTCTTTAATTATCACTACGGAATAATGCGCGTTATCCTAAAATATTTAAATAATAAAGTTTTTACTTCGAACTGTTCATTCTGGAATCTCCAACGAAGTCTTGATAAGGTAAGAAGTTGTTACAAAGCGTCCAGAAATCTTCCGTGCATTGAAAGTATGACTTCTTAAATAAGAGTCTTTAGACAGCTACTCCGTCTCCTTCGAGCAGAGATTTTATAGAATAAAAATTGCTAATAGATGATACTGTCTTGAGAATTTGAAACTGTTATTCTTTAGATAATTTATGATTTTGTGCTTATTAAAAGTTTTCTAGCATGTTATACCAAGTATTTCTTAGGCTCATGAAAATTACAATGATGGCTCATTCACTAATATTCTAGAATTCAGTCATGGTGACAGTAAACCTTACTTACGCCAACCCTGCGACTGACCAGTCTGACAGGTTTTCCCTGTTTCATCACGTGAATACATGGATGGTACCTTAAGTAAGACCCTTGCCTAAACCTTCTCCATCTGAGCCAAAGATGCCATAATTCCGTGTAAAAAGGTACGTCGTCTGTGGGACCTTCGTCTTTGAGGATATACAAGTAAATGACAGAGTTGGTGGTAGTCAAACCTGCAGACCACACTTGTGTCCCGGTTTTCCCACTCGATATAGTCGGGCATGCTACGAAAGTGTGTTGCTTTGTCCAGCAGCTTTCTCCTTGCATAAATAAAGCAAGGAACCTGGAAGGGAAGGAATTTATTTTATTTGAAACGAGTCCGAAGACAACATGAAACTACTCTTCAGAGTACTGCCTTTCTGGAAATGTTAATAAAATTAAATTCTGTTTTGATCGAAATGCCCTATAGCAGTGTTTCCCAACCTGGGGTCCGTAACAAGCACGTAAGGGGTCCGCAATACTTTTTCATGTAATTATACAATTTCCTTTTATAAATAATTTTAAAACACGATAGTATTTACTACGAAAGTCAAGTTAAAACCAAACTAAACAAACCAATACAATAAATAAAATGAACGAACAATAACATTTAGAAGCGACTGATATAGAGCGTACAGGGAAAGAAGGGGGATATGCATGAACGCATTTTAAAGTGCAACTATCCCGTTTACTTCCAATGTATTTTATATTCTTCAAATCGCTAGAACTGTATATTTTTAACTTTTGGATCGAAACTGTCATTGGGTGAAGTGAATAAAAACGAGTAAATGTCTATTTAAGTAAATACTTGGGACTAAGTGAAGAAAAAGAGAGTATACTTTCCACCAGGAGTAAATACTTGCGATTTGAAAGTAAATGCTTCTGTGGTACGTAAATGCTCAGAACTTTAAAGCAATTACTTAAATAAGAGTGAATAAAAATAAGTTGTAAGTAATTGATACAAGAAAATACTCAATTGATACAAGAAAATACTTTTGAGTAAAAGCAAACTTTTATTCACCTGATAGGCGAGAGGATACTTTACTCGCGAGTAAACATTTTCGAGTATTTGGTTCTTTTTATTCACTTCACCCATTGTGTAGTACTTGTTACGAGTACAAATTTATTTTATTTATTTATTTATTTTTTTTTTTAAAAAAAGGTGCATATTCCCCATTTTTTTCCTCTACGTTTCACATGATCATTTATCCTCAAATTGAATTTTCTAGAAACTTGAACTAAAAAGAAATAGAACAGCTAATATAGCCACTAAAAGTTTCTGGATGTGGCCTTCTTCATTTTAGATACTGTCTTTCCCCAAAGATTTCTTGGTTTATAAACCGTGTGTAGGCCGTGCACCATAAATGAAACCAAGGAAATAGTCTGAATTTCTGGTAACAGTTTTTCGATATTTTTATCGGTTTTGTCGTGGAGTGGCGATTCATCCAAACTCTTTTGTTGAAGCTGGAGAGAAGTAAAAGGAAGGGAAGTGCACTTGACGACAGAAACATGAAGACCTTTAACCTCACCACCACCTGAAGTCCCCTTAATTATCGCCAGAACCTTCCTCTTCACTCCAAAATTTTCACTGCATTGTGTAACAAAACGGGAAGAGATCATGAACATTACGTTTTGAGGTACGCTGGCGATCTCGTGGAAGAGTCCTGACTCGCATATTTGAGCTACGTGATAAGAAGAGACTTTTCGGGTTGATTCGAAATTGCAACCAAAACTAAAGCACTACTTAAGTGATTTTTCTTGGTTTTCGACAATTCCTTATTCGTCAGATATTTTCTCATTTCTGAATACATTAAATTCAAGGCTCCAGTGTCATTGTATTTTTAGTGAAAAAAAATTAGCTACTTTGGGCCCCCGAATCGACAGTAAGGAATACGATTCCATTCCAACGCTGAACGAATTTCTGTCAGGAAGTGAAACAGAACTTTCGAATAGAAATCTGGGAGCATGAAGGAGCATTTGCTTTATTTGGGTTCCCAGCTGAGAGCTTACCTACCGGTATCCTACGAGAAAAACAGTTGAACGAAAAACCCCTTTTCTAAACAATGAAAATTAGCTGTCACTAAATGAAGAAGACCAGCTTATTGAGTTGTCCTGCTGTTTCTCCTTGAAGTTGTTGTTTCCTAGTTTGCGTTTGCTAGTAATGGTAAACTTTTGGTTTCATCCGCGGTCTTTGTATAATGATATTTCGAGAAAGAGATTGTCACATCTGATCTCTTTCGCGACTACTTGTGCGAGCCAACATTATCTGTACTTGTTTGTATGAAAAAATAAGTACTAAAAGAGACTTGATATCGAAACAAATCTGCGCTGAAAGTATCTGCTTTGAAGCCAGATATAAAAAAGTTGACAGACGCAAAACAATGTGAGCCATCACATTGAAGAATAGTAGGCAAACAAACTCAATACTTTTTATTATTATTGCTATTAATTCGCGAATTGCAGTATTGCTGGTAAAATGTACTCAATTGTACTTTCATGTATTGAAATTGTACGTCTCTTTTAAAGCTATAGATCTATTGATACTTTATGTGTAATGTTTTCTTTGGTTGGAGGAGCAGGGGTCCGCAAAGAAACTAGTAATAAATCAAGGGGTCCGCAGCCTGCAAAAGGTTGGGAAACACTGCCCTATAGTATACAGTACATAAGAGTACGATAATAACTCAGACATACAACATGAAACATTAAATTGCAACACAATTAATAATTTGGAACGTAATTATTTGTCTTAATTTATGAGATTATAAATTTAACTGAAAATTAAATGAATTTCGTAAGTACTAATCTATCCTGTAGGTGGAAACCACGTAAAAGCGATGCTGCCATCTGTTGACCACAAACTCAAGGGTTACTGGTAATCATTTGTATATTTCTTCATGGGTGTTCTTACGTGACTTTATTTATTGTTCCTTTATTTCCAGATATTTAAATGATTAACTTGTTTGCTTCGTTGCTAGCCAACGTCCATTATTAATATATACATACTAAGTCGCGTACCGCGACGTGTTTTGGTGGGTCGTGGACCGACCGATCTTAGAATAAGAAAATATATTAATAATTGTGTCTGCTGTAAAAATACAACATATCACTACTACACATGTTACTACTTGAAAGAAAAAATGGTACAAAAATTAAATAAACTGCTACGTGAAAATACAGTGTTATAAAATACAGAAGCTGCCATGGACTGGGTGTTGCCTGCAAATACAATTTTTACAATTCAAAGCGGCAAATTGGATTGGATACCGGACTTAATTAAATTACTGTATTTTTTGAAAAATGTTATAACTAGGCGAGATTTGTTTATGTTTTATGGCGAGTAATTAGTAATGACCTTTGTTTTAGGAGCGATTTTCCTAAAACTGATGAGGGAAACCACTGGAACAGAAATCCCTTTGAAGAGGATATATATATATATATATATATATATGTGTGTGTGTCTGTGTGTGTGTGTGTGTGTGTGTGTATGTGTGTATGTGTGTGTATATATATACCAGGCGTGTAAATATGAAACCGGAATTTGTGCATAGACGGCGTTAGCTGTCACTGTGGTTACCGTAAAACTGCGTCCTTGGCGCCACTTGCTTGTTTTGACTGCTGATAACGATTTGCAACTCACAACCAGACAAGTTTCATGTGATAGTATAGTGTTTAATAGCGTTGAACATGGCGCAATTTGTACCTACAAACTACGATGTGCGGACAGCATTGGTTTTTTTGTTACCATTTGAAGAAAACTGCTGCAGAATCGCATCGCATGCTTGTCGAAGCTTACGGTGATCATGCTCTTGGTAAGTCACAGTGTTATGCGTGGTTTACAAAATTTCAAAGTGGCGATTTTGACGTGAGAAACGAAGAACGAGGAGGACCACCGAAAAATTTTGCAGACAGCGAATTGCAAGCTTTGTTTGATGAGGATGACGCTCAAACGCAACAACAATTCGCGGATCAATTAAATTGTGACACGAGAAGCAGTTTCCATACGTTTAAAAGCCATGGGCAAGATTCAGAAGGTGGGAAAATGGGTTCCACATGCATTGAATGAACGACAGCAGGAAAACAGAAAAACCACTTGCGAAATTCTGCTCGCCAGCTACAAAAGGAAATCATTTCTCCATCGAATTGTGACTGGTGACGAAAAGTAGATCTATTTCGAGAATCCTAAGCGTAAAAGATCATGGGTAACTCCAGGAGAACCGGCGACATCGACTGCAAGACCAAATCGCTATGGACAGAAGACAATACTCTGTGTTTGGTGGGATCAGAAGGGAGTGAGTGATCTATTATGAACTGCTGAAACCTGGCGAAACCGTTAATACCCAACGTTACCGACAACATATGATCGATTTGCATCAAGCTTTGCGTGAAAAACGACCAGAATATGACCAAAGACAACATAAAGTGATTGTCCTTCATGATAATGCACCCTCCCACACAACAAAACCGGTCAAGGAAACGATTGCGACATTTGGCTGGGAAATCCTTCCGCATGCGGCTTACTCACCAGACTTGGTGCATTCCGATTTTCACTGATTTGCATCCATGGGACACGCACTTGCTGACCAGCGCTTCACATCTTACGAAAATGTGCGAACATGGCTTGATGACTGGTTTGCAGCACAAGAGGCACATTTTTTTTTCTGGATTGCACACATTGCCGGAACGATGGCAGAAATGTATCGCTAGCGATGGCCAATACTTCAAATAAAATAGTTCTTAGCATTGTCATTCAATCACTGTGTCTTTTCTGTACATAAATTCCGGTTTTATATTTACGCACCTGGTATATACATAAATCACAGCCATATTCAAGTGGATGAGGCCTTCCCCCAAAGAGAATATATATATATCAGGTAAATTTAAGACAAATGAAGAGAAGGGGGGGGGATAATACTTACAGCTTATAGTTTCGTATTAGATCACACAAATTCACATATAAAAAGTAACTATATTTCGTGTATTAAACGTTTTCAAGTATCGAGGATGAGGGGGAAGTTCACGTGTTCACAAAGTACAAGTTTGAAGAGACAGTGGCGACATGTAGCGGACAAAGCATCAAAACTGGATAGCAACTGACTGCCGTAGCGTGCCGATTTAGGGAACTTGAAATAATAACTATATAGCGTGTAAGGACAGGGTGGGATCGTGGATTGAAATGTGTTGAAAATGCAAAGGAAAAGGGGAGCTAGAGTTATTGAAGGTTAAGGCCAGGTTTTATTGTCGCGCTCAAACCATAAATACAGGCATTCTCCCACAGACGGCGTGTTGAGGTGCTGGTTGTACCGGGTAAAACGTGGATTATGGCAACCAGGAAAGATAGATCAAAATTGGTATTGTGGGACACGGTGTGCAAGGAAAGTGGGACATCCTGTTTGTTGATAGTACAACTTATTTCCCCCTCATAAAAGGCATCATAAAACTTGCAGGTTAGGATGTATATAACATTAGGGGTGTGGCATGTATCCTTGGGATTGACGGTGCACCGACCATTAGCAGTACTGATAGTGATTGTGGGAGAAGTGATGAAAATGGAGCATACCTTACATCTGGGTCTTTGGCATGTCTTGGCTCCGGTTTGGGGTGGTGGCAAGGAGGGATTCGTACGGACCGAGATGTTTCTATGATTAGGTGGATGTTGAAAAACTAATCTAGGTCTGGTGGGGAATATTGATCTTGTGTCTGGGTCAGATTGGAGGATGTGGAAATTAGAGTGTAGGATTTGTTTGACCTTGGTTAGTTTAGGAAGGAACTGAGTGATTAGAGCCGGTGAGTTGAATTTTTTAGTGGGTTGAATATGTGAGGATGCACGGAAGATCTGTTTGGTTACAAACTTAGAAGGGTAACCTCGGTTGACTAGAGCCTCCTGGAGGCGTTTGTTGTAAGTTTCAGCAGCAGAGGAGGGGTGGAATTCAGGCGTTGTCCTCTCAGAGCAAGGGAGAAAGCAATCGCTCTCTTGGTGTGATAAAGAACGGAACTTAAGTAGTGTAAATACTGCATATGGTTGGTGGGTTTTATGTGAACGGAAGTGGTGAGGGTGTTGTTTTCTAAAGTGATGTCCACGTCAAGGAAAGTGACTCTTTTGTCGAAGATAGACCAAGTGAACTGGACAACACGGAATCGGTTAAGTTGTTCTAGGAATGTCTTGAGACTGCTTTCACCATGAGTCCATAGCATCATTATATCGTCCAAGAATCTTACCCAGAGTAGAGAGGTCAAAGGTTGAGTTGGCAGGAAATCATGTTCGAGCTTGCCAATAAACAGATTAGCATAAGAAGGTGCCATTCTCGTACCTCATGCCTCGGGTCTGTACGTTATGTTTGTCGTCAAAGGTGATATTACATGTAAGAACTAGGTTAGCCAGGTTAAGAAAGGAAGCTGTGGTGTGGTTGGGCTATGAGGCTTGGGTCTCTGTTTAAAAAAATTCTATAGACAAAACTCCCGCCCCTTCCATCTGACATATTGCTTTGCACCATAGATGTTTGGGGTTGCTTTGCTTAATGAGAAACCCCAAACATCATACCCCTACCACAGCTTTCCTTCTTAACCTGACCAACCTAGTTCTCACATGTAACAACTTCACTTTTGACGACAAACACTCCCTTCAGATCCGAGGCACAGCCATGGGTACGAGAATGGCACCTTCTTATGCTAATCTGTTTATTGGCAAGCTCGAACATGATTTCCTGCCAACTCAACCTTTGACCCCTCTACTCTGTGTACGACTCTTGGAAGATATAATGATGCTATGGACTCATGGACCCGTGAAACCAGTCTCAAGACATTCCTAGAACAACTGAACCAATTCCGTATTGTCCATCTCACTTGCTCTATCTTCGACAAAAGAGTCACTTTCCTTGACGTGGACATCACTTTAGAAAACAACACCCTCACCACTTCCGTTTACATAAAACCCACCAACCATATGCAGTATTTGCACTACTCAAGTTCCCATCCTTATCACACCAAGAGAACTTACAATCAACGCCTCCAGGAGACTAGTCAACCGAGGCAACCCTTGTAACCTTCTAATCAAACAGATCCTCCATGCATCCTTACACATTCAACCCACTCAAAAATCCAACCCACCGGCTCTAATCACCAAGTTCCATCCTAAACTAACCAAGGTCAAACAAATCCTACACTCTAATTTCCACATCCTACAATCTGACCTAGACACACGATTAATATTCTCCACCAAACCTAGATTATTTTTTCAAAATCCACCTAATCTTAGAAACATCTTGGTTCGTAAGAATCCCTCCTTGCCACCACTTCAAACCGACGCCCAGACATGCCAGAGGTCCAGATGTAAGGTATGCTCCAGTTTCATCACTTCTCCAACAATCACTATCAATAATCCTAATGGTCGGTACACCGTCAATCCCAAGGGTACAAGTCACACGCCTAATGTTATATACATCCTAACCTGGAAGTTCTATGATGCCTTTTATGAGGGGGAAACAAGTTGTGCTCTTTACATTCGAATTAATAACCATCGTCACTTCTGTACCATCAACAAACCGGATGCCCCAGTTTCTTTGCACACCGAGTCCCAAAATACCAATTTTGATCTATCTTTTCTGGTTGCCATAATCCACGTTTTACCCGCTACAACCAGCACCACAACACGCCATCTGTGGGAGAATGCCTGTATTCATGGTTTGAGCGCGACAATAAAACCTAGCCTTAACCTTTAATAATTCTACCACTCCTTTTCCTCTGCATTTTCAACACATTTCCATCCACGATCCCACGCTGTACTTACACGCTTTTCTAGAGTGCTCGAAGTTACAGTATAAAAATCAGGTAAAATTATAAACATACCGAAACGAAATTAAAGATAAAATTAGCCCCTGCACAAATATAAAAATTATTTATTAAAAGAAATCGATGTTTGTTAAAATTCAAATGATTGTCTTCTAAAAAAGAATTATATCAAAGTTACATTCAGAAACAGGTAAAGCCATTTGAAAAATAAAATAACAGAAGAACATTCCAATATAACTACGAGAATACAAGTCGATAGGGCTCTCATCAAACAAACAAGAACTTTCTCACCTGGAGGTTACAACAACACATTAAATGAAAATATCAAAGACTTCTTCCTCTTCCTTTATATGGGAAAGTCACGATCTTAAAATACCAAAATAAAATAACAAAATTTATTAACTAATAAATAGGCACGAAAGTATTTCCCGAACATGACTACCACGATATAAACAAAATATTTCTCAGTCCTTCCCATTCCTCTCTGACCTAAGACCTCTCCCCAAATCCGGTTTCCAAACTCTCCTCACCTTGTTTTGAAATTACCCTTCCTGTCATCTATGAGAACTTAAAGATTTTCAGAATCACATTAAGAAAGAGTTCTAGAGACCATCAAGCCTGAGAAGGACACGAGATTAGAAATCAATAAAACCAAATAGAATTTAGTATCGAGAGGACAGTTCTGACTTCTTGATCTACCAGTTAACATCGTCAAGAGTCTTCGTTCATAGTTTTCTTACAAGTGAAAGTGTACAGTTTGAAATAGCCGTTTTGACTTTGTGTTACAAATCGAACTTAAACTTCTGAGAGTTGAATGATAGACATTTCGAATACAAACGTTAGTATACGTATCATTCATTGCAAGATGAAGGCAAGGAATAGACATTTTGTTAAAGTAGATTCGTCGTTTTGCCGAGTGAAAGATCTAACGAGACATGGACTCGTATTTAAGTGATAACCCCGTCTTTGTTCCCGTGAAAAGGAAGATAGTGGTTTGAAACAGAGATATCATATGGCTGTAACAACAGGTATAAGCAAGGGCTCTTTTCAGTTCAGTGACTGAACACCACTCTAATCCAATTTAGTAGAAAAGATCGTTATCAGAGAATACTTTATGTTTGCTTATATTCATTAATCAATCTATGGAATATTCCAAGATTTAGATATTCCCTATTATCCATTATCATTCAATTATATCGTTGTTATTCATTATTAGTTCATTATATTCAATAAAACAAGTTTAGTTCCCGTTCATTATCCAGAGCTGAACATCATCCTTTAGTTAGTAGGAAAAGTGTTATTTCTATGTGTATTATAGGTTTCATGTAAGCTTCTGTGTTCACGTAAAAGAAGTGTATAATTCGTGATCTTGTTCGTTAGTATGACAGATGTCGACCCCGACGAGCTGCGCCCGCCTTTCAACTAAAACACCATGAATGCCATAAAACGAGTAAGTATTGATCATGAAAATTTGGCGTATTGCACCTCAAAAACCTGGTGCGGTCGACAGATAAACCCTATACAGTTATTATTTCAAGTTCCGGAAATCGACACGCTACGGCAGTTAGTTGTTCTCCAGTTTCGATGCTTTGTCCGCTACGTGTCGCCACTCTCTTCAAACTTGTACTTTGTGAACACGTCAACTTCCCTCTCTTCCTCTATACTTGAAAACGTGTAATACACGAAATATAGTGACTTTTTATATGTGAACATGTATGATCTAATACGAAACTATAAGCTGTAAGTATTATCCTTTTTTTCCTTCATTTGTCTTAAATTTACCTTAAATTGCCCTTCCGGTTTTCCTTTGTACTAGTTATATACAGGGGTTGGACAAAAAATCTAAAAACACATCATACACGACACGTAAGTGTGGCCCGCCACTGTACACCACGTGTTGCGGTTGCCGATCGTGTTTTGTTTTCTATGTGTCATGTGGACCTTCCTCTTCCGTCAGCAGTACCCAGTTCACCTGTGAGTGTCGTGGTGTGCAAGTGGTGCGGTAAAATGGGCGACCTGACTGACCTCCAAAGAGGCATGATCGTTGGTGCCCGTCTGGTTGGAGCTTCAGTGACAACAGTTGCGACCATTGTGGGGATATCGACAGGCACTGTGTCCAATGTCACGAGGGCATACACAATGCATGGGCAAACAACGTCTGCAAAGCACAACAGTGGTCGAAAGACAATCCTGTCCGATAGGGACAGGAGGGCATTAAAACGGATTGTAGCAGCTAAAAAGCAGACCACTGCAATGAAAATTACGTCTGAACTCAATTCCGGCCTACAGAACCCGGTTTCATCAAAAACAGTGCGACGGGAACTTCATAAAATGAAAATTCATGGCAGGGCCGCGATCACCAAACCTCTGGTCACAGCAGTAAATGCGAAGCGGCGTATCCAGTGGTGCAAGGACCACAAGGAGTGGACGCTTGATCAGTGGAAACACGTAATGTATTCCGATGAATCGACCTACACATTGTTTCCAACAACCGGTCGTGTTTACGTATGGAGAACACCGTCGCAGGCCTATGATCCAGACTGTCTGCGCCCAACTGTAAAGCATGGGGGTGGTTCTGTTACAGTATGGGCAGTGATATCGTGGTTTTCTGCAGGTCCCATCATAGCCCTGCATGGAATGATGAATGCTAAGGCGTATGAGGCCATTTTGGGGGACCAGGTTCTACCCATGGCCCACACATTGTTC
>JAGDQP010037967.1:0-18379 GCA_022664845.1 Lepisma saccharinum
CATCCACTAGTGGATTGAATGTGGCTGTGATTTATATATATATTGTTCCTTAGATACAGGCCTAGACAATTATAGCTGTCGATCTGAGCTCAAGTTGCCCATTGCAAGAATAGTATAAAATCCTATTGTTAGAGTATTTTCTGGTTGACCATAGCAGCTTTCCTATAACGTGATTTACTCAATTTGTTCGGGCTTTGAGGACTGTTTCCGTATGACTGCAAAAATGTATTTAAAAATTCGAAACTAAAAGCAAAATAGCAAAATGCTGATAAACTGTTAACTTACTCACTCTATGGGCTATGGAACTCGCAAGTTCATCGCCGCGGTAACAAACGTTTGTCATTGGGTTCTATCTTGGGCAAGATCAAACCAGTTTTCACCACGTACATCTAACTCTGGAAGATCCCTTCTAGTATTGTACCAATCATTCTGACTGAGGTTTTCCATGGTATCTATTATTTCACCGAGTGAATGCCGGAATGATACATTTAGTACGGCCCTGGTCGTTACCTCCCTCATTATCGTGCAGCCTGAGCCAGGGAGGCCTAAAGACCATAAATAAATTTAAATTCATAAATGGTCTCACATTCAGAATATATAGTTCCGGGACCGGGATGAGCCTTTTTTTTTATAGTACTTATTACCTTGGATTCCACACTTGTTATGTAAGAAGATAGTCTTTATGTTTCTCAGAGCCCTGGGAAGGATAAAAACATTGCGTATTTATTTTCGCTTGTTCCTGAAATATTCATATTGTTTCACACACACACACACACACAAGCTTGATTTTCTCTCCTACTTGTGACTTCATAAACGTATCGGTTGTAGCAGCAAACAACGTTATTCTGATTGTTATTGTCTTTTTTTTCTTCATGCCTCGAAATAAAATGGGGGAGTCCATGACAGTTTCACTCAGCTTCAAGACTAGTACTAATACTAAATAACAACTACATTCATCCTTTTCTTGCCTTCTAGCATAGCGTCCACAAGATACGTATGCTTCTAGTGTGATGAAGAAAGAAGCAGTTCCCAAAACAAAAATAGTATAAAACAAAACGTTCGTGTTTGCCAGCTTTTGAGCGCAAACGTATGAATGGCTGTGGGTGTTAAGCTACCCCGTACCCTCCCAGTTTTTTTTTAAGCATTCTACAAGACGATATCATTGAATCATACATGTATACATATGTAGATATACGTATGTATGTATCTAGAGTATGAAAATTTTCATACGCCTGCCAACCCCTTTTGTACTGAAGATCACGTTTTGGGGTCGAAGTTCAGAGTGAATAGAAATTGAATAAGAGAAGAGGAGGGGGTTCTGATTCTTTTCTTTTTTTTTTTTTGCCACAGCTAATGAGAAGAAAAAAAGCTGTGATTTTATTTTAGCAGAGATGAGATTATCTTATCTTCGGATTTAGTAACATAAATGTGGAACCACGATTCGTTTTGGAATTACACAAACTTCTCCTCTGTCAAATTGCAAAATTTTCTGCACAGCCATTGTTAAGATATTTAAAAAATAAGAAACACATGTTAAAGGATAGGAGAAATGCCAACCCATTCAGCTGTAAGACTTCCCCTTAAACTTAGAATTTACCACAAATCACTCGGAACTTATAAACCTATTTCTATTTTGACCAAATGAAGTTATAGTGAAAAATGGTCCAACCTTCACGGATGTATATGACGAAAAATATTTTCACGAAACAGGCTTTACCCACTCCGAATATACGGAAAGCTACAGGATTTACGGAATTCCATTCAATATATACGGAATATTTTAATCCAAGAAATATAAATAAACATTAGCTTATTCTTACTCTCCTATCTTCTTTGGTGTTTTAGGCTCTGATAAAGGCCTTAGCTTAGGACAAAACGTTATTGTAAAGTACTTTTTCTCACAGTAACTAATTCTGGCTGAGCGTTACTGAAAGTCGAACATGCTCAGAGGAGTTATACCCTATCTTCTAACAGAAAACCAGTTTGGAAGTCTTCTTCCCGATTCCTTCTTTTGACATTTCTCCAGCCATGTTTTTTTCCTGGATTATACGTTATCCCCCCTCCTCCAGCTTACTCCACTCAGTGTTGCAAGCCTACTTTCTATGAAATTTGTATTCACAGCAGCACCAAAATTGGCATAAACATTACTTAACCCAATAGGAACAAACTGCGGATAGTCCGCCTCCGCAGGAACTCCCTTGTCAGTGTTGCCAGCCCACGCCAAAAATATATCTCATGAACCATAAGTTTTAAGAAACATGCATGAGCTATCGTTCAAAAGGTCTTAGCGAGACTAGCTCAGAACCGCAGAGACAGTCTTGATTGGTGCAGAATTTCAGTGTGGCCAGTCCATTTTTTAAAAAAAAATAATCGACTATTCGAATGGCTTTCATTCTGTTAGAGCTAGCTGCGCCAAACTTGGTATGAACATTATTCGATACAAGTAATGTGGGTTTTCCCGAGCCTAAACACTGCTGTTATCAGTGTTGCCAGCCTATGTTGTAAAAATTAATGCTTGCCTGGCTAAAATGCTATCAAGGGACTAGAGCCTTTGCGATTAAAAGTAGAATCGTAGCTCTAATGTGTTTTCTTTCTATTCTTCAGACAATTTAGGGTACAGTTTTTGTTTTGTCTGTCTCTCTCTGTAAGAGCTGATCATCACGGAAACATTTAACCTCGATCGATCGTCCACTTCCAATTTTCAGTTCTAACTCAGTTTTTTACGCTTGTTATTGCTACGTGACCCGTTTTTTAAAATTAATTATTGAGTTATGCACATACCCTACTGTGTATATAATAGTACATGCTCTAAGTAATATTTATGTTTTTTTTTTCTTTTTTTTTCAAGAATTGAGTGCCAAAACAATAAAGCGGATCGCGCAGCGATAACAAACGTAAAAAACTGAAAATTTAATCCATATTGGTTTAGACTGGAAGCGGAAATTCGAGATTAACTATCCCCTCATCATATGCAATGTTCCGTGTATTACCCACACGTGGACATTAGAAGTGTAAATAACAGTAATTCTTAGAGTAAACAAAATGTGGAGTTGCTGTCACCGATGAATGGATTTGGAGGACCTCCCACAAATGGAACCTATAAAACGCCGCAACACAGTCTACAAGGCATCACTCGACTCCTGGGTGGTCATCTCCTCTCCTACCTGTTCGCAGAAGGCTTGCTTCTGGTTGCTCCAGGTGCCATCCTCGCATACGCAAGAGGCCTGCTCTTAACCAAATATCATTCCTGTACGAAGAAGTCTTGCTGCTGGTACTACCTTTAACACGCAGAAGGCCTGATTCTGGTGTTATCCTTAAGCGCGCAGAAGGCTTGCTTCTGGTGCGACACCTTAAAACAAATCTCAAAGGAGTACATCCCAATAGAAGAAATATATAAGCTATTTGCCTGGCCTGGTCTCGGGTCATCACTCAAACTCTCCGGCCTTCACGAAAACGGGCACTCCACTTTCTCATTGACTTGTCGGACACGCAGTCTCCCTCGTATACGGCCACCATCCGGCAATGAATATCGGCCGGTTTAACCCCTTCCGCAGTCAGAAATCTGATAACACCTCGCTGCTCCTCAATCGTCGAATTGTTCAATCCATGATTTCCTCACCCGCACTGCCGCGTCAATTGGACGGAACACACAACTGATTGATTCTCTCCTCCGTCATGTGAGCGGCTCCCGCGCATGCGCACAACCACGCCGGACACTACATTCTCTTCCCTATATGTCGCACTACGTTATCCCAAATCGGCATATTCATATTTCAACCGGTTTGGTTTTTACAACGTGTCGTATCTTTTCATTTGAACACCCCTTATGCGCAGGCACTGAGGTTCTATTTAGATTTTCTTTCTGTTTATTGTTAAAGATAACTCGACGATAATTTTGTTCCAACCACTTCGACAGGAGTCATCATTCCAAAATCTATATTACATTACATCCAAATATGTGTGACTATACCTCCGCTATACCAATCCACACCGTTAAACCAATGTGTGAATCATATTGTGCATGTCTACCTCATGTCATCAGAAGAAGGCGTTGACTATGTGTGGTCACATTATTTTGATCCGGGGTAGTTTTACTCCCTGGAGGTGGACATCCATTTCACATTAACGTACTCTACATTCTTGTGCAACTCCCACACAACCCTGTTGACAGGGTTGCACTTAAAGTATCACGTTCTTTATAAAATTACCAAATGCAAGCTCATTCAAGCTAAGCATTTTTTCCTGCAAGCTCTCAGTATTGGCTGCGGGTGGGCGAGTATATACTATTGACTCTTTTACTAGTTCCCTGTCAGGCATTTACGTATTTGTGTGCACCGTACTGATATCGCTGAAGGTGGCTGTTCTGACCTTGAGCGACAATTCTATTCTGCCCACGCCCGAAACAGTGTCCGGTTGGATGCCTCTGGTCTGATAATCAAGATCCTGCAACCGACCATACTAACTGAGATTTTCCAGATTTTTAGTCAGCTGCACCACGCGAATGCCGGCCGGTATCTATTCAGTTTCTTTGAAAAATAAGGTCAGTTGCGAAGTCCCTGGCGCTTGAAGAGATATAAGTGTTCCGTTCGTGGTGTGTGTGTGTTACTCGCGTGGATGACGTCACACCAACACCGTATCGTCGCGCCATCTGTCCTGCTTGTGTCTGGAGAGCAGTGTCAAAATGGCGGGACTACAGGAAACATGGACAAAAGTGTAAGTGCGCAGTGTGATCCGATTTCTGTATTGTCAAGGCACCAGACCCAATGAAATCCATCGACAATTAAAGACGGTGTATGGAAATCAAGTGATGTCCCTTAAGGAGGTGTGTACGTGGTGCAAATCATTTAACGAAGGAAAGACTGATGTGTGAGATAAACTGCGACCGAGGCGCCCAACATCATCCGGGGTAGATGATTGCTGCTGTGCTGATTGAGAGACTGATCAAGGAGTGTCGAACAATCACAGTGCGAGCGGTAATTAAGGAAGAAAACATTTCGTCGAAACGCACCCATTTCGTAATGCATGATGTGTTGGGGTACAGGCAAGTGTGTTCAACGTGGGTGCCGAAATTGCTATATGAGCTATTGCATGGCTCTGACCAATCTTCATCGGTATAATGTGGAGGCCGGAGGGAAATGATTTCTTGAAACACACAGTCACGGGTGATAAGACAGTTGTTCACTTTGCGACCCCAAGAAGTCGGCGCTCCTCACTCACATGGAAACATCCCTCTTATCAAGAAGTTGAAAGTCATGGCATCCCAGCGCAAAATCATGGTCACAGTCTTCTGGGCCTATCGAGGTATTAAAACGTGGTGAGACGGTGAAGACCGACAGGTATTGCCGCACCACCAACAAATTACGAAAGGCCATTCGAGGGAAGCGGCCGGGACTACTGTCAGATGGTGTCATTCAGTTGCATGACAATGCTCGTCCGCACAGGAAAAACACCACCAAGGACTTGCTGCTGACGGCTGGGAGATACTGGACCACCCACCTTACAGTCTCGATCTAGCCCCTAGTGACTCATTTGTTTGGCCCCCTAAAGTGCCACTTTGGAGGAACACATCAAACAGAACAGGAGGTGCGTGATGTCGTAACAACATGCCTCAATAATTATGACCCCCCAGTTTTCCCAAGATGGAATCTGCATTGCCACAACGATGGAACACATGTCTGGATGGACGAGGTGGTTATGTGGGTCATTAATGACCAAGACATTCACCATGCGAACACATGTAATAGGTTCAAATATATTATTTTGTTCCGTAAGAACAGTACTTACCTTATTGTTCATACAAACCAAATATTTGGTAACGGGTCTGGTAGCTGCCTGTATGGCACGTAACTGTAAATTACATTTTTTTTAAAACGAATCTGCGGATGGTTTCATTTGCTGTCGCGCCAACGACCAGCACAACAGCAAATTATACAGTACAAAATTATATATATAAAAGGAGTTATTAATAAATCACAGCATTGGCCTTAATTAATCTGTTCGTATCCTTTCGATCTTTTCTTTTATTAATTCATCGCAATTTTATACTTTGTATAGGAAACAGCATTGTTATATTTCCTTCCTGTTCTGTTTCATTGCTCGCTTTGCCAATATCGCTTCTTTAGAGGTTCTGAAAATGGGTTAATAAAATACCGTATACATATTACTAAGTATAGTACACCGGGAATTAAGTTCTCACTGATTCTACGGGTAAAATGAAGCTATGTTTCGGCAGACCCTTTTCCACTACATAAACACTTTCGCCTAACGTTAGCGTAAACACAGCACTTCATATACCGTACTTGTAAATAACATTTTAAAAAGGTAGTTTACGTTTGCGTGCAACAAAAACTATGCCATAGTCTAACATAAAATGTATCAACAAGTACTGTAACATCACATTATCTATTAGGCTCTTTACAGAGTATTTGCACTAAGAAATACTTACCGAAACACTTTCATTAACTATACGTTTTGATGCCATTGTTAATTAAAAAATAATAAATTAGCGCAATAACAGTTCAAAACAGTGATAACGTGTGACCTATTATCGTAACGATATAGTGACTTGTAAACACCAGGTCTACACCAAAGTTACCTAAATGCCTTAAATGAACTCCACGTGTAAACAATACAAAGGCAACAAGAACGCTGTTTTCATTGTTGGGAGGCTGGATCGACAATGAGCAGCACGGTTGAGTTCTCCCCTAATACGCGTAGCCACGGCACTGAGACAGCGTTTGATGAGAAATGGATTACATTTTTATAGAAACGTATAAGCAAAGCGGCAGTAACAATTTGCTGTCATTTTTCTTCTTGTAATACTGCCACGTAATCATGGCTCCTAAAACGATCTTGTAATAGCCGACTAGAATATCTCATTATAAATGTTTATACAATAATACTATCTATAGCCACAGTACTTTGTTATTCTCTCTCATGCATGGTACAGTCTCGATCAAAAGTTCCTTCCTGATGGTAAAATTTATTTTGCAAATAATTCCGATTTCTCCCCATTTCTCCTTCCCCAACGGATCGAAATAAAAGTTGAAAATCCACTTTACCTTAATGTATGTACACAAAGCATCTCCTTTGAACTGGCCATCACCTTCTTTATACAATTTGACTTTCATCTTTCCCGTGTCAGGATTCTTCATTACCAAGCCACACTTCTGCATTAAATCCACAAACTCCTGTTCTGTGATGTCTAGTGGAAGGTTAGTCACATAAACTTTGGTGTTATGAGCGTCATCAAGTTCAAACCAAGCTACAAAGAAAGAACAGAAAGGTTTTATTCAGCGACTGAAATAAAGGTAGTCTTTTTCTTTACACTCCCTAATCTCTCCTCGATTTAATACCACCGCCCTACCATTCTGACTGACAAATGCCGGGATGGCACCTTCAACTTAGTCTGTGATCTACTCCTTGTGCATCCTTTCCTCTACCCTATCCGGATTGGAGTCCTAAATCCCGAAAGGTCATGCAAAAATCCCCCCCCCCCCCCCCGTCTCTCTCTTATATAAACAAGCATATATACTCACAAACAACATATAGGTACGTGATGATTTTTACTACAATCTCCTGACGTCCTAATGCCTTTTATGTACACAAAGCTTCACACAAAATGATCCTTGACAAAAATTTCTTAAAACACAAAAACTAAGAAAATTAACAATACGAAAAGAAGCGTCGAAGCATATTTGAAACGACAATTTCATTTGTTCAATTGCTAGGTGATTCAGTGTCCGAACATTGTGTACTTTCATGGAGCGGTGGCGGGGGATTAATTTTTCCCACTAGACATATTCTGCGAATCTTAGTGTACTAGCCTATCTGAACTCTTACGAATATCCGTATAATACAAGTCACGTATGACATTTCATCCTTTTCTTGTTGTTGTTGTTGTTGGGGCAAAATTATCAGAGCAAACAAAAATTAGTTAATAAACGGAGTATAAGTATACCTTCCATAGCTGATAACTAACTCACTCTATGGCTTATGGAACTCACAAGTTCATTGCCACAGTAACAATCGTTCGCCATAGGATTCTACCCTGGGCAAGTGTAAATCAGTTTTTATCATGAACACCTTTCGAAGATCTCTTGTAATATTAACATCCCAACGGCATATCGGTCCTCCCAATGGCATCTTTCCCTCCAGCTTACCAACTACGACGGAATATAACCTTAGTTTTTCCTCCATCCGAGCTACATGGCCTGCCCGTTTTAGCCGTTATTTCATTATTCTTATAATATTGAGCGAATCATAGTCTGTGGAGTTCTTTATTATGCACCCATTCTCTAGCCGTCTCGACCTGTATATCTTTCTCAAAATCTTAGTTTCAAACACAAGCAATTTATGTTCAATTGCTGGGGTCGTACTCCAACTTTCGTAACTGTAAAGTATTACCGGCAAAGTAACCGTTTTATATATTTTCAATTTCAGCTTTTCGGTAATAAGGACAATAACTTAAAATATACGAAGTGGCAAGACCGTTGTCTGATATCGAAAACAACTAACGCTGGTCCCACTCATCCCATGATCCTTTGCATGCAACTCAAGATATTCTCAGGGCCACGGTGGTTCAGTTGGTAGAGCGCTCACCTCTGGTGCTAGGGGTCGTCGGATCGATCCCTGCTCATGCCATGTGGGCTTAGTGGGACCAGCGTTAGTTGGTGGTGGACAAACACCGCGTGTGTGGGTTTTCTCAGGGTACTCCCGTTTCCTCCCAGTTTCTTCATTTCACCAATTCACCCCATCATCATCCATACGGCCTGAGCCATAGTTGCCTAAAGGCCTTAAAATAAAATAAATAAATAAATCAAGCAATTCTCATCTTCCTTCTTCAGAAGAAGCAAAAAGAGAAGGCATTTAACTAGAATTGAAGGATAAAAAGTCAATGTCAAGTCGAGGAAGCAGTATTAAGTGATACTGACGAATTTTTGCCACTGCGTTCCTTCTTACCATAATCCTGTGTTTCCAACCTGGGGTCCGTGACAAGCATGTAAGGGAACCGCAATAATTTGACGGGTAACGACAATTTACTTATCGATTTGTAAAACACTGGCATTACGTACAACTAGAAATGTTTTGTTTAACATTCTTAATAATTTTATCCTTGAAAATAAGCCGAAATATATTGGGATGCTCGGGAAATGGCAGCCACCACCTCTGCCAAGTAGACGTACTGTAGAATCAATCGTGAAGCACTGGTCATACGTGGAATGTCATCCAAGATGAAAGGTTCTTTTGATGAATTCGTTACAATTAACATTATGAAGAACCGTCCTGTTCACTCCAGAATTTTCGCTGCATGTGTAATGATGTAGAAAATGATCACGAACAGTTACTTTTACATTGTCACGTACGCTAGTAATCTCGTGGAAGAGTTAAAAACAATTAAAAGTCATTACCAATCTCATAATAGAGCGCAGAAACCATTTTATATAGGACACTCACAACAACAACAACGAAGGGAAGGATTTAAAGAAAGAATCATCTCCGACTTCCTTCACGGTACTATCCAACAATTTGCGTGTGCGACCAAGGAAAAATCTGTCACGATGGGCGTTTCTGAATGTGAAACGAAGGCTCTGCCAATTTAGTTATGACCGTTCGTCTAACAATACGCAAGAAATAACGGGAAGTGAAGATAAATAAGAACGGCTCGTTGAGTAGACATGTGCGATTTTTCATAAATGCAGAAAAATGTGTCTTGTGGCTTTATTCATTATTTTCATGTGCTTATCTTTTAGTATATATATATAAAAAAAAACAATGTCTGAATATAGTTTATAGACTAAGAAGTAGAGGACGTTCTCAGGTCTAAAAGACTAGAAGAATTGGACTTACAAAATACAAGAGAAACAATGGTTCCCTATAATAGTCTAAAAAAACAATAAATAACACGTATACAAGAATAGAGGTCTGAATTATAATAACCACCGGCGTTACAGACCGATAGGTTCCTGAGCCTTCCCCAACGCCATCTGTCCGCGCTTGGTGGAACTGCTTCCACCTCGATGACGGCAATGTGGTCAGCTCTGCGCGTCACCTAGCCACGAACAGGCGTATTAGGGGCTGTCTAGACCGAGTGGCCGTCACGTCTTTATTCGCATGACTCCCCAGTTTTTCTCACGACGCTGGGTAGAGGTCCGAATTAGGTTGTCAAAATAAAAAAATGAAAAACAGTTTAAATAAAACCATTGTTATATCGAGTATTCATGTCAAAATATCAATATAGTTTCACATCCGTAGCTTCAATTAAGCAAGCTAATTATAAAATAAGAATCCTTTCTTTTCTATGTATATCAATCAGTCTCATAACGCAAATATAAACATTGATGACCACTTGATTAAAAATGACAAAAGGTTCTAGTTAAAACGCTACAGGAGGTACACTAGTCACCACCACTGATAACAAACATTACTGAATGAAATATTGCTGGGCTTGCAGCTATGTTAGTTGGTTAACCGTAATCAACGTTTCAAGCACAGCGATCATCTTCAGGACCCTAAAACATTGGTCAGTGTTAACCAATGACTGGAACCTCAGGAATATATCATTCAGCTTATTCATGTTGAGAAATTATAAACAGGGTGCTTTATATGTGATAAACGAACTCGTAGGAACTTACTAGGTTGTTGTTGAGATGTAGCTTTCCTCTTCTCACCAGCTTCTTGTTTATCTTGGGTGCTCTGCTTTTCAGATTCGGAGCTGTCAGTTCTATTATCAATAAACCCGTAGTTCATTTGGTAATGCGCCAAGAAATCTTCGTCAATCTGAAACAAGACGGTGAGAATGTAAAACACACACTTTTTTTTTTTTTTTTTAAATTCCCTTTTCACAATGTAAAATTTTAATTCTTACAACTATTACTGACTCCGAGATCGTGGTGTTTCAAAAACCCTTGTCGATCGGTAGTCCTACTATTGAGCTACCTACTACCATCTCGACCAACCTTACTGCATACTGCTGACTCTCTCAGATTTCAAGGTGAATGAACATCAACTCTGTTAGTTCGTGTGCCCAGCGAACAGTAACAAAACAATTCCATGACTTTTCCCAGATTAAAGTAAAAGTCACGGTTTTTCCAAATCGTCGTTGACACATTAATTTAAAGACAAAGATAAAAAAAAAACAATCTCAATTTTAATTTCCACACACAATAGCAGAGTGAACGTCTGAAACAACTTTGGTTACGTTAAAGGTTTAAGGGGTAACCGACTGCTTGTAGTTTGAAACAAAAATTCCTGCAAGATGTGCAACACCCTTCTCTGCTGCGCCCCATGGGCAGGAACCACCACAAATTGGATAGAGCACGGAGATATCCTAAAATTCCCTCACTTTTCTCTGATTTAAAGAAAATTCCCTCACTTCTCTCTGATTTACAGGAAATTCCCTCACCGTTCTGATTTAAAGAAAATTCCCTCACCTTTCTCTGCTTTAAAGAAAATTCCCTCACCGTTCTCTGATTTAAAGAAAATTCCCTCACCTTTCTCTGCTTTAAAGAAAATTCCCAGACTTTTGTCTAATTTAAACAAAATTCCAACCTGACTTTTCCAAACCACTGGACATCCTGTTAGTGTTCAGGGTCGAGACATTGTCTCCCTAACTGGGAAATTTTCCTACAACTCGTAACATTTACAACTCAACTAATACATTCATTTTTTTTTTAAATTATTTTTCAACTTTGTTCTATGCACAAGCACACTACACAAAAAGTGATTAACATTTAACACTGACCTCGTTCTGCTCTAGAGAACAGAAATAAGAACTACCTTCAGCTTTAAACCAATACAAAATTTGCCCCATTTTCCTTAACTTCAATCTGACCTTCGAATACTCCCACACACACACACAAGACATAATTATCTGTTCCGCTAATCAGATAACTGGACTCCTTGTAACCCTTATTCTCCCATTACGCTGTACCCACTCTCCTGCTTTCTACATTGGGACCTTACTAACGTTTTGCATAAACAACCATCGTTGGTACTCCTCAATTTCCAACATCCATATCTAATCCATACGCCAATACATTTACACCACGATCGTTTCTTTCTCGAAGAAACTTTCCATGTTGGATTTGTGAGATCATAATTAAGCACCAGAAGCCAGGAGAAGCAAGCATCTCTTGGTTTCTGCTGTTTTGTTATGATTTCACATAGAGTATATTAGTGTTGTGTCTGAAAAGGTGTTGATAGAACAATGAAACTGTTACGCTTACTGTGTGTGTGTGTGTTTTTTTTTTAAATAGTGTTACGACGCACGGGGGATGTGGAGGTAGCGCTCCACCCATTCTCGACCTACGGTATGACCTGAGCTGGGTGGTGGTCAGTCCCACGCTCGACCACCTTTACCTTCCCAAGGTGCCCAGGAGTGCCAAAGACACTCTGGTACTCAATTTGAGAGCAGGCTGAGTGCACCTCAGAACGCTAGGCATGAGAACACTGCGAGAAAAGTCTCCAGCGTCCTGAACGGGATTTGAACCTGGGTTGCCCGATTTGTAGTCAGATGCGCTACCGCCTGAGCCACGGCGACTGTTACAATGTAACGTATAAGCTTGGTAGATGCTCAAGATGAAAACTGGTTTGATCTTGCCCAGGATAAATCCAATGGCGAACGTTTGTTACTGTGGCGATGAACTTGCGAGTTCCGTAAGCCACACAGTTAGTTAGTTCATGACCTGTAGTAAAATATCATGAATTTCACGAACTGTAAACACCCTACTTTACTTTTCCGATAGCTATAGCACGTAAGGAGCTGTAGTGCTAATGTACAGGTCCTAAGACGACGTTCTCGGGGCAGTAACACTCCCAACTGGGAGTAATGGAAAAAATTAATTTGGTTTGTTTCTAACCTATGTCACTGAACTGTGTAAAACTTCTAAATGCATATATCTAGCGTGCGCGGGAAAAACAGTATAAGTCAGAAAACGGTTTTTCAGGAGACGAGTTTCTTCCTCCCTGCCAGCCATAAGATACCACGTATTCTAAATGTACAAAGAAGCGATTATTCAACTCACGTTTAGAACTGACTTATAATAAGTTAACGGAAGGTGGTGCATCACACACTGATCTCAAATTTTAACTTATCTCATTTTGGCTAACTTCTGACTTATACTGTTTTTCCCGCGCACCCTAGATAAATATAAAAACAATCTAATCTGACTTTTTCTAACTTAACCTAATGTAACTTAACTTGTAGAATATAAAAAAAAAAAAAATTGCAAAAGGAATTAAAAGGGGAGCAATTCTTTACAAGTATAAAGGGAAAAAAAATGACGCTAGCCGGAAATCAAACTCAGGCCGCGTGCGTAACAACCTAATACGGTAGCCACTAGACCACCCATCCACACACTTTCCTGCGCTTTGTAAGTCGTAGCAATCAAAGACATTTCAGTGAACGCGGAAAGGTGAGGAATATCCCTTCCCCGAGAACGTCTTGCCCTAAACTTTAAGCTACATTGAAGGTTTTTCAATTTAGCACGAATTTCGTCTCTTACCTTAGGAAACCACGCATTCTTCTCTCGGTCCCACTCATAAACTGTGCCATCTGATGGATCTGTATAGGTATGAGTGTCACCATCGTAACCATACACTCCAGTACTCATGTCCTGGCAACGGTACTTCTTCCTTCGCTTCTCCTCGTCCTCGTCTTCATCATATTCCTCTTCCTCTTCCTCCTCTTCATCCTCCTTCTTGTTACCATTCTCCTGTTTCTCAGCTTCAGCGGGAACAAACTTCCAACTATTCTGTTCTTTGTCCCACCTGTACGTAACACCAGTCTCTTTGTTTGTGTAAGTGTACGTTTCGCCATCAAACTGATAGTCCTTACTTGATATATCCGAATTAGTGGGCGCTCCGTGTTTATCTTCACTACCATTATTATTATTATTACTTTTCGTTGAGACAGGTACTGTATCACCACTAGTATTGCTTTCTGTATTCGTAGATGGGTTTCGATCAACCCATGTATTTTGCTCGGCGTTCCACACATATTGATATTTTGTGTTCGGATCGGTGTACACACACTGTTCCCCTTCGTAACTGTAACAGGACGAATCAACACCACCTCCGTCTTGAGAAGGTGTTTTGTTACTATTTGCTGATTTAGTTTCCGAGGGCAACCCTGTTGAATCCTCCGCTACCACTGTTTCCTCAGGATTTGACTCCGTAGAAGCATTTGTCGTCTCACAGTCCGTTGTATGTTTCGATTCCGTACTTTCGGCTGTCGCTACTGGATCTCCGGCGGAAGTCGCCATGATTTTTACCTATTACATAAGAAAAGAACAGAAAAAAACTTTAGAACTTTTGTACAAGATTTTTCTATACATATAAATTTATGCGCATACCGTATTATTTCTGCATAGCAAAAGCATTTTTTAAAAAAATCCAAATTCTGCTTTGTGTAATTTTCTGAAGTTTCACCTAGCCTAGCCAAGTTTTCTGAAGTTTGAAGCTAACCTCCACCTAACCAAAGGTCGCTATTTAATAACAGTAAGTTACGTGTAATAAAAAGCGAACCGGACTCCTAACCTCCACCTAACCAATGATTATGGTCATCATCATAACTCAATCCATGGGATCAGCGACCACTGCAGGAGTCACCACATTGACTCCAATGCAGTTCTTACGGTACTAGATATACAGAAGCGATCGAGTGCAGATAGTGAAGAAATGCCGATAAAACGCCCTTGTCGTCGTAGCGCCTTAAGTTGTGAGGTAAAAAACAAATTTTGCAAGTTTCAACATTCAAATTCAAATTGTTTTATTGGCGGAACATTAATATAGTGATATACAATGTATGGCATCGTCATTTTAGCGTATAGTTACATTCAGATTTTGGAGCTATTCTCAAGGAATTCGTCTACACTATAAACAGCCATGGCAGTTAACTTATGCTTCATAACATTTTTAAAGTTTGTTGTTTCTAGGTCTTTGATTTTCTTAGGAAGATTATTATATAGTTTTTTTTACTCAACTCAACAAAACTATTTGTAGTTGTACTTAAATAATTACATTGACCAATTCTTACATCTGTTTTATGCCTTGTTAAGTGGCTCTGAACAGATTCATTACTTTCTCATTGACTAAGGTTATTCTTCACGCACATTAAACATTCTAATACATACAGAGATGGCACTGTTAATAAGCCAACTTTTTGAAATAAAGGTTTACATGATGTTTTGTTATCCACGTTACAAATTACTCTAATGGACTTTGTTTGAAGAATATTTTTTTTTTAACATTTGGAACATTCTCCCAGACTATTATGCCATAAGTTAAGTAGCTGTATATATATATCGGCGAAATAAACAGTTTTAAATACCTGTTCAGTGACGCACAGTTGTAGTTTTCTAAGCATGAAAATACCTTTGCTCAATTTCTTACATAAATGATCAATGTGATAGTTTCATTTAAGGTTAGATTGTATATACACTCCTAAGAACTTGACTGAGTTGATGGAATCAGTTTTTTTCTTGGTTAAAGAAAACTCTAGGTTGTCTGTTTTATCTTTGTTAACACATAAAAGATTTGCTGAGCACCAATTCTCTACAGTTGAGTTTGAAATAGTCAGGTTGTTTAAAGCAGAAAAAACATTATTTCCGGTTACCTTTACAGCTAGATCATCGGCATACATGTAAGAATGAGCAGCGTTGCTGTATACATGTTTCGCTAAACCATTTATATATAATATGAAAAGATAGGCCCAAGTATGGAACCTTGAGGTACTCCCGAACTTAATTTTAGATACTGAGAAGACTCACCATTATAATACACAGATTGATATCTCTTTGTTAAATAGGACTGAAGAAAACCTAAACTTTGATCACTGAATCCATAATACTTGAGTTTTGATGGGAAATTGTGTCAAATGCCTTTGACATATCATAGAATCGACAAAGTACATTATTTCTGTTATCTACATCCTTAATACATTCACTGATGAGACTTACTATGGCATTTACTATGCTTGGCTCTAAAACCAAACTAACTGTCTGTCTGTAAAAACAGAGTTATTCTCTTAAAAAATATACCACTTGTTTGCTAATTATATCTCAAATACTTTGGATAATATTTGAATTATTGATACTGATCAATAACCTAATTTACTTCCTAGTTTATATATTGGAATTACTTTGAAAACTTTCATACAATCTAGGAAAGTACTCTCTTCAATGCAACTATTGAACAAGTAGGCAAGGACTTAAGATGCGCCTGGCGCCCAGTTGCACTATCTGCGCGCAATTATAAGCCAAGGTATTTTTTGTTGTTGTTGACCTTGTGTAAATATATTTTTTTTTACGTATTATTTTTACCATGTTGGCAACTACGATGAATTAATACCGTGTATCACTGAGGGCTAATATTTCACATATGTATGTACGTTACTGCATGTCTTCTACCATCCTACAATTTTCATGGAAATCTGAGCCGATCGGGTTGAAAAGTGCCTTTTTTTGTCATGATTTGGCGTGGAATTTCCCGTACAAGGGTGTTTTGCTGCTTAAGCCCCTTTAAGTTTTATTTACAACGGAACCCGCGAAAAATAACCGTAAGTAAACGTACGGTAGCCATCTATTTAATGTTGACTACAAACTACTACAAAACCACACGAAAGAGAAGTATCATTATTATCTTGTACTAGCGTTCTCATGTATCGTTAGTTTCATAAACTAAATTAGTATAAATGTTCATTACAGATCTAATAGAAACTAGCCACCAAACAGTGAAAAACATTATTTACACACAACACTCTAACCAACTGCTTTGCATTTTCACGCATTCAAAATACTTACTGGTACCTGTTTTCCAAAAGGAAAAGACTTCCGAAGCTATTGAAATCAATCAATTCACATTACACATAACATAAATACGTGTAAAATTATAAAACGTTACATCATCATGTAAACAGCAATACTTTCTTTTCCACAAATTGCCATTGATGTTGATAATTACTGTACTCGGCTGCATGCTGCATACCACTCTTGCTTCTCAAATGACATTAGATTTATCTCATTGTCGTATTTGTTTGAACAGCTATTATCTCATTTTGGTTAATAAACTTGATAACATGAAACATCTAAAACAACGGAATTTTTCCTAATGTTTTATTCTTGATATTTTCCTTAAAACTTTCATTTGAGAATTAGTGAATTGAGTATATTAATTTGTCATAACATAATGTTTTCCTAAGTTTAAATACAAATTTAGAGAAAGGAAACTCTGAAGAGAACACGCAAATATATCACATGTACTGTGCAGAATCTATCGGATGAAACCAAAAGCATAACGAAAAGCGCAATATTGTTTAACCAAGATGAAACGAAAGTTTGAAGAAACATTTTTATTAATATAACATGAAGATGAAACTTCATTCCCAAGGAATGCAAACTTTTACTTGATTTTCTGTATCAGTGTTTAATTTGGTGTTTCGTAGTTCTTTTGTGCATGTGCTTTCGTGTGATCTTTGAAGATATTTGGAGGACTCCTCATGCAAAGGTGTTTCTTTTGTAAAAGTGCGTAAATATGTAAAATTATAAATTGACAAATGAATTTCCTACATTAAGATGTTTCTTGGGCGAAAATAGTATTTTGTATTTTTCTGTGAGTTGCTATCATACGTACATTGAAAATTATCTGACATTCCACTTAGATGTTTGTGCAGAATGCGTATCACTCCTACACGAATCTTAACAGCTTTCTGTATCTTTCTAGTAATATTGTTGATGTGGACAGTTATGAATCAAAGCCATAAAGAACACTTCACACACACATGTAACAATTCTGAAGGATTTCAGGAGGACTTACATAAAATAGCCTATAAAACACATCATGTACTAGAGACATTACATCTGACACATTTTCTCTGTTACGGAAGTTTGTGGGGACAGATTCGCTTATCTAGAAGTCTTCCGTGGGAATCAGATGTGGAATTTTGTTTATTAAATGAAGAACTAACATCATATGACGAAGTATACCTAATAAGAATGTTTAAGAAACAAGGACTCACACTAACCTATGATTCCAGTGAAGGAATGTATGTAGTGACAGATCCAAATGTACCTAACGCTGAGGTACAGTTGGTCATATTTGAAGAAGATAAAATGTTAGGGATGTTGCGCCGTGTAGGATGGAAACGCCGATTACTGCCTCCGGATTGCGAAACATCAACATCTTTAGAGTGCTTTCCAAATCGTTTGGCTGTTCGGCCTCTGCCGAAGAAAAATTTCGGTCAATACGAACTACCTGTTCCGAGAGAAGGAATCGAAATACAAAAATATCATTACCAGGATAACTGGTGGAAAGAAATCCTTCCGAAAAACTGTTAAATAATTCTCAAGTGTAAAAAAAAAAAAAAAAAAAAAAAAAAAAA
>JAGDQP010037968.1:0-13326 GCA_022664845.1 Lepisma saccharinum
CTTTTTCACCGCATCTCCTGCACGTTGGGGAGTTACTGCAGTTTATATACTGCGTGCGTGTGGTTTATGAAGATCGTTCAGGGTAATATATTTCTCCCATTCCACTCGACTCCATTTTTCTTTGAATACTTAATCGTACCAAATGCTCTAACTACCTTCCACAGCATTTCTGCGCAGAGTCCATGCCTCTTAATTATAGGTCAGCGTCACGAAAAACAATCCAGTTAATTTTGGTACCATATATATATATACAGACTCATAACCCATCCCTGTTTTCTCGAATATCCTAACGTGAGGTATAACCTGGAAGGTGGATCCAACAGTCTCTTCTGGTTTTTAGCATGCAGTCTCATATAGTTTAAACTCATGGTTGTATGTTCCGGCCATTTACTCCTTCCGATGCCCTCCCCCTCCCCCACACAAAACTCAGGGTTGAGTAGCGAAGCTATCTGCTTTTCACCCCCACAGAGACTAAAAACTAAGATATCCACCTGCTGATCTGTTATTATGAATTGGTTTTTCATTCCACACACACACACACACACACCGATAAAACCCTTGATAAAAAAAAGAGGGGGGTGTTTGTAACTGTATTTCATTACTTAAAGGTATTTTATGACTTAGAATACTTTCGTAATACTGGTAAGCAACGAGTTGCTCGGTATTCCAGGAAAATGAACTTGTTTTCTAAGACAGGATAATTAGCAGATCTGAAAATATGTATGTATGATGTGAAACGAAATATAGGCGGAACCGAGATGAAGGGGGAAAGAGGAGGTCACGAAACTCAAATCCTCTGTTAAGTTGTAATTGCTTTTCTACTGTGTGTTACTCCATAATAAAGAAAAATTAGTTGTTTTCAGGTGTTTTGTAATGAAAATACGCACACACCCATTATAGGAGCTAAAGCTTTGTTAATGCTGAAATTTTTTTAAACAGCATAGTTACTAAGTATAATGGGTAGTGATTAATCAAAACGAAATGTACTCGACCGTTCTTGGCTCATGTAATTTAGTAATGAAAGTTGTGAATTCCTGTATATCAACTCTGTCTGAAAAGTTTCCGACCATAAAACTACACAGCTGGTGGCTTTCAATTCCTAATCTCCTTCAGCTTCCTCATACTTAACTCAACGATCCTAGCATTAATGGAAGCATGATCTTTTGGGAATAATATCAAAGCCCCCCACCATCGCATTGTGCATGATATTCTATCGGATGTCGAAGCGGGTGCCTTTGAGTATCGATTTGACTTTAGGGAAAAGCCAGAAGTCACAAGGATCTGCGTCAGGAGAGTATGGAGCTTGGCGAACGAGAAGACTGCAGTTCTTTACGAAGACCAAATGTTAGGAATTGACAGGGACGTTATCCTGATGCAGGTGTCAATTTTGTGAAGTTCACAAGTCTTGTCTGTTGCGGCGACCTGCATCATGTACACGACAGAAACGTCAAGATAGTACTCCTTCCTAACTCTTCGTCCTTCAGATACGTATTTGCGATGTACAATGCCATGGTAGTCAAAGAACACAATCAGTATCACATGTCACTTTCCGCCGACGTGCACTTAGTTATCTTTGTACCGATTGTACCACTGTTTTATTTGTGTTTTCCCCATGGCATTGTCGCCAAAAGCTTGCTAAAGTATTGTTCCTCTTCAACTATCTCAAAGTTTCTGACAAAACTTGATGTAGTATCGTTGTTACACACGACAAGACACGCTGGCTGCCTAACGGATGATGAAACAAGCAAGGTTCAGGCCAACAAACAGGCATGTGCATGAAGGATATCCCCATACTGTGTGCAGTGCTGCTAACATACATTCACTATTTTCACCAGAAAAAAATAAGGTCGGATACTTTTCAGACATGCCTTATATATTTGACCTGGACTTCTGCTTTAAATGCAGCTGATTTTACATATTTTTCAAAGTACTCTTCGTCGTAGTCACTACGCTTTTTCTAGCGTTCCAGCAGCTTTCGGATACCGGTATCGTAGAATTCGTTAATCTTGTATCTAAACCATCTCAGGACAACGTTTTTCACCTCCTCATTTGATCTGAACTTCTTGCTTCCCCTCAAAAAAATCCTTTAATGGGCAAACAGATGGTAGTCACATGGAGACTTATCAGTGCTATATGGCAGACTCAACGCTCCATCACAATTTCTTCAACGTTTCCGTGAGGTCATCTTGGCTGTATGGAGCCTAGCGTTTTTCTGAAGGAAGGCTGAGGGGGTCCCACTGTTGAAGAATCCTCTCTTATTTCTCAGTCTGGTTTAAGGGAGTTCTTGGGAAGATCACTAATGCTAATTGTTCTGTTGTTCAGTACGATCTCATTTACCCATGCTATCATGGCATCGTTAACAGAAGTTGTCGATCTTGCCTTGTGTGGTTTGTTGTCTGCCCTCCTCGAATACTTTACACCACTCAAATTTGTATGAATGGGCAAACACGACTAACCAAACTGTACTTAAAGCTTCTGGTGGATAGTGGACTGAATCAACAAAAGAAAGGTGAGTTAGTTGTGTCCATTCACCAACCACAGATGTCACTGTAAGAAGTGGTGCACCATGTTGCGTGAAAAAATCAATCTATGAACCACTGTACAATATTCTTCCCTTCAGTGACGAGTTTATGGTCATTACCAAACCACTCAATAATCTTCAGTAACTTCAAGGTCATCGTTTTAAGTACTGGGGGTTGTTCAAGTATTACGAAAGAACGTTTTTATTAATCTTATACCCCTTCCCCGTTTGTAAACAGAAACCTTATATGTGACACAAATAGAAAGAAGTAAGCCCAGTAGAAGTAAACAAAGCTTAAACACCCGTGGATGCTTACCTACTGCTTGGACAACTCATTTGTCATTAACTCCTAAGCGTGACTACTTCTCTGTTGAGCTTTCTGAGGGAAGTCTGGAAGTCTGTGACGTCACAACTTAATTTAGCCCATTGAAGAGATAGAATAAGTTCAAATTTGCTTCACTTCTCCTAAATGAGTTTGTCTGTCTTGTCTCAAGAGATTGTGCATAATATTTGGTGTTCATCGTGGTCTTCTTTTCGCAAAATAAAATAGTTAATTAGTAAAAAAAATCCATCACAATCACAAAATATAGCTACCGGTAAACCCCCTTAGTTTAAATGTTGGATGTTTCACCTTGAGATACCTTCGACGGTGTTCATCCTTGTACTATTCACTCCATACAGGTATTTGGATTTCGGTTCATACTGGTCGAATCCCGATTTCATCTACAACTATAGCGCAGGAAGGAACTTCCAGATTGTCCTTGCAAAGTCCATAAATTCGATTTGTCGCAGGGAATCTTCGGGTAAGGTCTGAGTCGTAAGTCTGAGGCGTCAAGCCAGCGTCTCTACTCGGTTGGAACATGGATATTTATGGATATAAACGCATCGTGACGGGCCGAAATCTTTAGTTAGTAAAATGGACCACAAGTACTTAGTTCGAAGTTTTCAAAGTTTTTGATTTGATATTATATATTGCTTAATTACTCAGATAATACTGAGGTCTTTGCAATTATAATAACATATAGTAACGCTAGTACTACTCATTCTAAATGACCAATACCACTACAATTGAAGAGCTTCCAATCTCGCCTTCTATCAAGATGTGTCGTACTTGAAAAATGCATAAAAGCAGAAGTACCAGTGGAGATAGAGACCCCATCCTCAGATTGGCTGAGAGGTTAGCACACTATGTATGTGTGCTTGGTCACAAGTTCAAGTCACGTGAGGGTCCGATGAACAGAGCGATTCAGAGTCGACTTTATCGAAAACTGTGTAGTATCTTCCCTTAAAAACTCACCAGGTCATTTAAGACATTAAAATTAATAATTGAACCAAACAAACGAAGATTTCGCAAATTTATGAGTGATATGAAAGTTTCGCGAAAAGAAAAAAACAACAATTGCGAAGTGAACAATTCACAACCGGTGAATACATGACTGACAAGGCGATGAGGGAACTATTTTTTAAAATGAATGTCCGACTGCTTTATAATTTATATACGTTTGCAAAAGTGTATAACTACCCCCCAGGGAAATATTTTGAAGGAAATATAGTCCTAATATTTGTTACATCATTTATGTCCTGGTAGGTTATAAATCAATTCCGGGAACTAAATGAATTGACCTTGTCTCGTCTCCAAAACATACTGGTTTCTAATAATCGCGTGTATTATTTAATTTTCTATTGTCTCAGACAAAAAAAAAATAAAAAAAATAAAGTACTTATGTGCTAATTTAACACCATTATCGCCACTATTTCGTTTGTTTGAACTGGTTTCCTTTTTTTCTCTCTCTATTCCCATGACGTGACCAACGGACAAGTGAGATAATAACTGTTCCTATAAAGAGCTCTTTATTTCTTTTCAGTGTTGGTAACTACTTCGAAGATAATTATCACAGTTAGTCAACACTATAAAAACAGCTATAACCATCAATTATTTTCTCGTGCAGGGTGTTAATCAATGCAAATTATCCTTGAGAGATCTTTTATGGAACAAATATGGTGAAATTTCTCTTTTTATATAAAAAGAAAATGTCTTGGAATTATGCATTTTCGTAATTAAGATTATATCATAGTGTTCGTCTATGCAAAACAAATATCTAATATTATCTGAATTACAGTTTAGCTTTATATATAGCAGAATGATTACAAAATGCTTTTGTCGAAGTTGCACGTGTATTTATGAATGTTATAAGTAATTGAGACTTTCAATTTCTGGCATCAAAATACTAGCCGTCACGCCTAATTCTGTTACTATTGTCGTGGGAGAAGGAATAAGAAAGGTTGTGTCCAGGACCTAAAGTCTAGGTGCCATCCTGGAATTTTTTTAGATTGAACGGCGTGAGTGTAAATCGAACTCGGTTACCTCCGTACTGCTTCCGAAGTTGGGCATTCCTAACCACTAATTTAGGAGAGATTGTTTCTTTTGTAAACAAATCACATGTGTAACAGATTTAAAGCACACTCTATTGTTTTTATTTATTCAATAAATGTGTTGTGTTTCACTTTCTTCTCAGCTTCCATTTACTTATTTCTAACGACAAAGATATTGAATAAAGTAAAGTTTAATTTCTACAAGTGACTTATTCACCGAGTTCCTTTTGGTAAACTTACTGTACGTTCATGAGACTCATTCGAAAATAATCAGTTGCACTTAATGTTGTCGTATGAGTAAATATCATTTCACTGTCCAACTAGTAAATGTCATTAGGTCATCTAGGACGTTCCGAATAGGTATGTGTTAGTTTGCGCCCAGTTTTTGCCCATAACCAATATTGAAATTAACAAAAAATCTTAGCGCCTATAGGCCCATATAGCCACTACCCCAGCCAGAAAATGAACCTCGACTACTCGATCGCTAAACCAATTATTACGCTACTGGTCAACACGAATGAGTTCTGTGCACGTGTTATATTCCTCCGGTCTCAGCTAAACCAACCGCTGGTACTGGTATTGAAACTCGAAGCTTTCCACTAGCAATCGGGAGAGCGGGGTTCAACTCCTTGCTACGATGGTGACTTATGTTTTCAGTGAATGTTTCAACTTGTGTCCAGATACAAGTTATTTGTATAGAAAAAGTTAACAAGTAAAATTATACTATCATATACGAACTACCATTAAAGCAAATACAGGGTGATCAGAAATGATTCATCGGGTTTCATGAGTTTATTAAAAAAGACTAATACAGTAAAACAACATACCTCAAAAGAATCAGAAACTGTCCAAGTTTTAACGCGTAATTTCTCATACATGTAACTTTCACGACTAGCGACAGATGGCAGCATCATCAAACATCCTCTATGTGGCTTCCTTTGGTAACTTAGGGCTGATTTTCGAACACCCTTGCTTTATTTGTTTTCCTTGCGATTTGGTTGAATAGCCAATTGAAACGCATGTTACACCACGTAATAAAACTACAACACAAAACACCACGTGTTTCAATTGACTATTCACCCAAATCACAAGCAACGCAACCTTTCATGAAAATGAGCCCTTAACACACACACCTAAGGGACCATAAACCGTTGATTGTGACACTGTGGCAAAAACATCCACTTTTGGGGAGTTGCGTTCATACTACACTGTTACATGTGGTTGTTGTGTGCCCGAAATGGGAATGCTGTCTTCGGAATGCACGTTGAACTGTTAACAACTGACTGACACTTTTCATATTCCAAGACACAAAACGCTTTTTTGCTGTCCAGATGCCATTTTTACAACTGCTGCTGCCATCTGTCGCTAGTCGTGAAAACGATGAGAAATTACTCGTTAAAACTTGGGACAGTTTCTGATTCTTTTGCGGCATGTTGTTCTGCTGTAAGTGTATTAGTCTTTTAATAATAAGCTCACGAAACCCGATGAATCATTTGTAATCACCCTATACTTGATTCAACTTCGGGCTATCTATTAGCCTCTTTCATAAATTATTCTTACTTTCTGTAAATAGCAGGGGATTAATAAAAACAGGATAACGCTAGAATTTATATTTGTTCCTTTGTTCATCATTTGTTTAATGTATTAATTTATTATTTAAAGTATTTATGAACAATTGAACGTTTTCCTGTTAACATTTCAGAAAGGTTCCTGTCCAATTTAAACATTGTTTTAAAACTTTTGTGTACTATTAAAAAAAAACTTAAATAATTAATTTAGTTTTGATTAACAAGCCAAAAATGATTTAATGTTGTATTTGTACCACAAAATAGTCTAATCTGCATTTCATAAGGTTTTTTCTTTCATAACAGGTGCTAACGCTGATAGTCCGATTTAATAGTTTTAATGAACATGGAATTGTCTGATAAATTTAATTTCTTTTATTCTGTAAACGAAGAATAAAAAAAGTGTTTTGCTAAATTGACTTGTAATCAATTGGGAGTATTTCAATTGTAAATTATGTAGATTCACGGTATTTTTCCTCTTATATTATAGGTTTGGTGGGTGATGACGTAATGCAACGACAAATTCCAAAAATGATGTCTAATACATAAAAGGAAATAAGGGGGAAAAGTCTTGTAGTTACCGAGTCAGGAATTCTGACTCGTTTCGGAACTACAATCTGCTGAAAGCGTTGTAAAATGAATTTTACAGCTTCATATTTCTAATAACGGTAGAGCTGACGTAGTGCTAAAATTTTGCAACGTTAATTAAGCTCATTTCCCGACGCCATAGAATGTAGAAATTTTGCACAGCGATGTAAGTCGGGTGACAATACAATATTCTATTGTTACTTTCATATATTTGTACATATTTATATCTTTTAAAATTGTATTTTAATATACTTTTTATATGGACTTCTTTATCCTAAAATAAATTAGCCTGCAACTATAAACCGTTTCACTGGTTGCAAAACACACCAGACATGAACTTGAGAAAAAGTATCCGGATTCTGAAATAACTAAAGGAAAATAAATTAAAAACCTTTTTAAAGACATACTTTTCTTAAACAATTCGTACTAAAAATTTTTTAAAAAAATTTTCTTTATGCATGACTAAAAAGAAAAGCATGAGGCGCGCCAATTCAAAAATGTATGAAGTGACTGTATATGAGAGCGTGCCCCATGCTTTTCTTTTCTGTCATGGATAAACAAAATTACTTTTTTGCTTTTTAGTACGAATTGTTTAAGGAAAGTATGTCTTTATAAAGGTTTATTATTATTTTTTTTAAATAAAAAAATATTGTTGGGCATATGAAATCTGTTTGATTTGGCGCCAATGGCTGCTGGAAAATCTTGCAATTCATGCTCATTTGGACCCACTTTTACTTCAAACAATTTCTGGGAATGCTTTGGGAAGTCTATTGAGCACTCATTACACAGTTTTAGAATATGTAGTTTTGGATAGAGCAAATTTTTGACGATAGCATGCCGCAGCAACTGTACCGTTAGTGGTGTTCAAAATATGAAAGTCTAAAGGCTATTTTGCCGCTCGGAAAATCGGCGGAATTTCCACTCCGATGACTGAGACTGTTTTTCCTTACTTTTATGTAGTATCATGTTCCGTAGTTAGTCGGTACATTACGTTACCACCCTGTATATATTTTTCCCTATAGAATAACACTTACTGAACATTTTTCTGGGTACCTGATCACATTCAGCAAATTAAGTCATTATTTATAGCGTTTCCTAATTACTTTTAAAAGAAAAAAAATAGCTTTTCTTAACCCTAGAACTACATTATGTAACTTCTGTGATATGAACCACATAGTGGGGTCATTGATAAGCTGTTTGAGAAATTAATTTAGGAAAGTATTTGAGATATTATTTTTAATTTAAAGCTGATTTTCTTTGTATTATTTCAGAAAAACATATTCATTATTTCTTCTCTGGAAACTATCAGGTTGTATGTACTGTTTTTTTTAAAAAAAGAGAAAAATAAATATTGTTGAAACAATTCCATTACACGAACCACATCATTTGGTTGTATATGTTCCCAGCCACAAATTATATTAATTAAATTAACATAATTTCTGAATTGATAGTGACACTTGAATAGCCATCCAAAAAGTCGAAGGTAGACGAAATAGCAGCATTGTAATGCTTCACATGTGATCAGAAAAGAATAAAAGTATCATTAATAAAATGTTATACAATAAACCACTCTCTGTAGTCTTATATGATCCAGCCCATGAATTGTACAGCATGAAATAACAAAACCAAACGCTGGACTGATGTTGAAACTTTAATTTAATAGTCGTCAAAATCTGAACGCAGATGAAATGACCACATTTTCTTGCTTCATGGAGCATGCGAAAACAAGCTCAGAAGATCGGAGAGTTACCGTGTGAATATGTACAAGGAACTTGGATTTGAACCCTGATATTTTAATAAAAGATAACAGATACAGTTAGCGCAAAAAGTATTGATACACTTAAAAAAATTGACAAAAATTACAGCTTGGGTGGTAATTAAATATATTAAACAAAGCAAAAAACTGTTCATCTTTCGATTTAATTCAAAAAAATTAAACAACAACAACAATGTCATATTTTGGAAAAATAAAATCATAAAAATTGAATTTTAAAGACAAACAAACAAAATATACAGGAACAAAAAGTATTGATACAATCCAAATTATCACTATTTCTGTCCTATGTTCTGTGGTTTAATTGGGGGTTTAATACTTTGTAGGGCATTCTTTGCATTTTTGGATGGCCTGAAGTCGATGAGGCGTTGACTGCACCAATTTGGAAGTCAACGATGTCAGAATATTGCCCCATTCTTCTATTAACGCATTTTTCCAGTCTTGTTTGTTTGAAATCTGTGCTGCACGCACTCTTCTTTCTAGATTGCCCAAAAATTGTTCAATTGGGTTGATGTCTGGAGACTGTGGAGGAGTTTCCATGTATTTTGCTGTGTTGAAAATAATCCATAATCGTGTATTATGAGCTTTATGTTTTTGATTATTATCACGCATAAATACAAAATTATCTGTAAACCCCATTTTTTCTGTCGAGGTATGGAAATTAGACTTTGTTATGTTAATATATGCCTTATGGTTCATTACCTAATCAATAAAATGCAAATTCCCCACCTCAGAACCCCAAACTAACACAGAACCACCATCATGCTTTACAGTGAATTGGAGATTTTGCCTTTCCAGCTCGGTATTATTTTGCTTCCACACCTTTTCCCTCCCATCTGAACCAAAAATGTTCATTTTCATTTCGTCCGTAAAAAGAAAGTGATTCCACAATGCTAGCTCGCGTTTATATCCTGGCTAGCAAACTGTAGTCTTTTCTTCTTACGCGTTTCGCTTACAAAATATTTTCCACGGGCTGTTCTTCCGTGTAACTCGTTACCCCGAAGATAATTTCGCGCAGTGATAGTACAGATATCAATATTTCCCTCTTGTCTAAGCGCAACTGCTAATTTTGGTGCACTCATTTTAGGATTACCCTTTAGTTTTCTAATCAATGTTCTTTCAGTGAATTTGTTTAGTTTCCTGGGACGCCCAGATCTGTGACCATTCTTCAATGATTTTCTTTCATCAACCCTACATATTATATGTTGATTGTTGGCTTTGGTCTTCCAACTAGTTTAGATGTCTGAGTTAACGATTTACACTGAATATGTAAGCCAATAATTGCCTTTCATTCTGCTTCTGTGGTCTCTTTGCCTTTTCGCCCCATTTTACGGGTTTTCCACACTACTATTTTAGCTACCGTACAGCACGTCGTGAACATACAAACGCAGGGCAACCCAGACTGAAAACTAAATAGGACGAGCAACCCCCTCCCCTCCAGTTCCACCCAAAGTTGACGAAATATATTAGTGTATCAATACTTTTTGCTGGTTCATTTTCTGCATTTTTAAAAAAAATTATCTGACAGCAGCCTTTCGTACAATATTTTGCCTTTCATCTTCTGAAGAATATTGTCTAACAAGTGTGAGAATAAATTACTTTCTTAACTTTCATAACAAAGTTCCATGTACTAGAGATTATTCAGATTTTTAATAATTTTGTTAGGTGTATCAATACTTTTTGCTCTAACTTGTAGTTTTACTGACTCTCTAATACCCTTCCCTGCTCTGAGCATTAGATGCCAAAAGGCCATAAATAATTTGTTTTAAAAAACTAATATATTTTCTATATAAATGATTAAATTTTGCCTTTTGTTTATTCTGTAAAAGTTGAATAAAAATTGATTTTACAGTTAATTGAATTGCTTTATTGTAGATTGTGAAAAAGTCTTAAATAGAATCTATTTATTTTGACGAATAATATTTACTCGTTGAAGAAATGCAAATGTGGTTCCCATAATTGATTGAATTTAATTAGTTAGTTACAATCATTTTTTTTTACAAAGTTACAATCAATGAAAAATATTGGAGAATTTGGTGGCCATACGAGATTTTGAATACCACTGCCATGTTTCTCAAAGCATGCAGCACGAAGAGATGTGAATTAAGTATAATAACCACCAATGGAGCACCTAGATTGGTCTTAGTTGTCATGGTACTGTCGATGACTACAAGAGCACGCCAACCCTCCAAGTAATAATATGAGATATTGAGAAACTGCAGTTCCACAGGATGAAATTCTGTTTACAATTCAAAAGTACAGTTGAATATTAAACTGATAATGGTTATTGGAACAGGATGATCACGTCGATCTGATGAATACGGTGTAGGCATTTAAACTATATTCCTCACCTTTTTAGGTTGATCGACGCTCTAGAATTTAACGGAGACCAAATGATATTATGTTCTCTGTTTCCCTTTCGTTATTACTAAACTGTTCTATGACGGCTAAGGTGTACTTACTAATCCAGTCCACTCCCTGATGCTGATGGACTCGCCGGAAAATGGTGGATACACAAAAGATAATTATGACACCCTATCGTAGTCACATTGCAGTGTCATTTTTACCTATTCAATATGCAAGGCACAACAATTCCACATTCCAATATAGATTGAAATAAATGTATGAATAAGCACATTTGTTTGTAAATGGTATTCTATTATATATATAGCGGTATATTCATTATGTCTTAGCTTACAGAGTTCCTATTTTCTTCAAGTTATCCTCTTGAGTACCTATATTTCTCATTCAGAAGTTCATCCGCATACAGACATCTACTTTTATTATTTCTGTTCTGGATGAGAAACGACTTCATGAAATTGTTAACAGCTTCCTCAAGGAATACTTCCCCGAAGAATCGAAAGAAAGAAAAGAAAAAAGGACCCATAAGAGAAGAAGGTAAAAAAAAAAAAATAGCAGTGGTTGTCAACAACATCAGTTGTGTCCCAAAAATTTACAGAACAATGGTCTCAGGTGCTTGTTCAGGGAGAGGCGTTTTAAGACTATTAATAATTAATGTGTCTTCCGAGGAAAACGCCATCTGGATTTCACAGATTCATCTCTTTCAACGACTAAACCTTGCCTTCGCTACGTTCTCAGTCTCTAATTCCATCTTTTACACTTTTTCTTGTGCAGAGTTGCCATCTCTGTTACAATTATACACACGAATAATTGTTTCAATATCTATACAAATCCTTTGTTTTCTCTTAAATGCATTAAAAAGGTTGCAGACGTCAATCAATTAACATTTTAAATAATTAATTCGATCAAACAATTATACCAGTCTGTCCCAAAAGTATCTGAGCATGGTAAGTATCTAGACACCAGATTGACAGATCTCGATTTAACTTAGCAGCCAGCTAGAGGAGACTTTGCCTAGAATGCATGAATGATCATACTGGCTTGTGGATATTCAGTCGACAGTGAGACGTCGTTTAGAGACATAGTTTATTGTGGGATCGTTGCATTCACAATGACAGAACGAATAGAGAAGCAAATTATTCTGCGATAAATAAATATCGACTTGCGATAGTGCGTGAGTTAGATTACGATATGGGCGTTACATGCACTACTGTTCGAGAGATGTTGACAAGAGAATCAAAGTCATGGAACATGTGTTGGCATAATTTGTTCCACAGCTTCTGTCACACGAGGGAAGAAGGAATTCCTTGATGCAGTTGCACAGAACTTGACTGAAGCAGCCGAGAATTACGCAGAGTTCCTGAAAACAGGTTGAAACAGACTATTTTCATTAGTCGTTGCTCTCAAGCGTTCAACAATTTTGGTTGATCTGCCAGTTGAAAGCCTTCTGGAAAGTGAATCACTTCCAACAGATTTCCGGCTATGTTTGAAACGTCGATACCTCCCCTTTTTGGTTTTCACTCATTGATTCATATCCAGAAACCTTCCGGATCATTCGAATTGTTTGTGCCTAAAGAACGCTAAAATTTGAAGATAAACTTGATGTAGATTTGGTAGATCTACTCACGCGGCAATCATTGTGAATGCGATAGGCACACAATACACACTATTACGCATGGAAATAGTTCCAACCCGTCCCGGTAGCACGTAACAAATCTTTCGCATTTGTCCCACTGTAACTGAGACCTTTTTTATGACCTCCCTGAAAGCTAAGCCATGGTGTCTACTAAATGTTAATTTTGAAATTCCATGTTTTTCCAGGTCTATTTTTCTTCTTTTTCCAGGTCATTAATTTATAAAATATCTTCTTGCAAACAAACAAAACATGTTTATTTTATGAATTAGCCGACTAAGACAAAGTTGCCTAAACAATATAAATATAATGAACTGAATTTAACCTCGAACTAACATGACTCATCTTAAAGCTCGGTTTTCAATTTAGTCCTCTAGTTGGTTCAATATGAAATGGTTAGGCCTTGCAGAGCGGCTCTCGCTCCGTCGTGAGGGCATCGTAGAGATGTATTTTTTGTGAGATTAGATTGTGTATTATGAAGTTATGTATGTATGTGGAAAGATGTGTATTA